>JANAVB010044620.1:9931573-9966573 GCA_029216955.1 Iris pallida | reverse complement strand
TTGAAAATATCTTTGAAAAGCCACATATCATTTCCATCTTAGCCGCTGTGCCTCCCACGGGTTCAGCTCGTCGCTAACCGCTGTGACTCGCATGGGTTCAGCTCGTCGCTAGCCGCTGTGACTCTTGGGTTCAGCTTGTCGCTAACCGCTGTGACTAGTATGGGTTCAGCTCGTCGCTAGTCGCTGTGACTCTCTAGGGTTCAGCTCGTCACTAAGTGGATACCCCAATGCATATGCAATATCAAATGAAACCATCATGCATCAATCGAACAATTCATAAACAATTCCATCTTCTTTTCAAGCAGGAAACATTTCTCTTTCTTAGCAGACAGTATGCGGATTCTCTTATAAGCATACTCAAAGTCTAGCATCTTGTTATTAGCAACAACATTCATTCAAAAGCTCAGATTCTTATTAGGCGCAAGCGAATCATAAAATGAGACTTTGTCCACTCACCCAAATCAATCGTCTTCTGTTGCAAAGCCAGCAATCCGATCTTTCTGTCTATCTAGTGCCTTCGCGGAGCGGGGCACTACATAATTACCCACCGAAAAGAAGTTTCGTCCTCGAAACTTAAGGAGAAACTTACGATATCCTTAGCAGCAATAGTCCTCATCCTTTGCCATCATCAATCCATGAAATCACAATTCAGATCATATCAAAACTCTTGTTCAATCAAGCATTTCAATCTCAATCAATCAAATCGATAAAACATTTGTCGGCATCATAAAAATATTTACGGACTTATTGTATGGAACGTTCATCTCATTATTGATATCAAGCAGGCAAGGAAACTTTTGATCAGGAGTACATGTTCAAATTCAATCGAATCAATTGGCCAGAGGATCGTGTTGCTCTGATACCATTCTGTCACGCCCCGATCCCGTAGAGTCCTTTCGTCCTCGCTTCAGACTCCTTGGGACCGTTTGTCCTCGCTAAGGCGTGATGCCGTGCAAGCCTAAGTTGCGCTTGCACAAGGCCAAGACCTGAAGCAAGACAAGATAGACAAGGTTGACAATACGCAGCGGAACGTATCGCAGATAATTGAAGCAGCAGCAGACATATTTGAGAATTCATGTATTGAACACAATGGTAACAAAAAACAATTCTCTTTATTGATTTCATTAGAACAGATTACAAGCTCTCATTTCTTCTTGATACAATATTACATTCTCTCAGAACTTTACAGATTACAATGATCCCGTTCCCATACATTACATCCCTTTATATACAAAACCAACTCTTACAACAGATGTCATCTCTTGGCATCTCTTCTGATTTCTGGCTCCTGAGGATGAGGCTCGGGCTATCGCTTCGGACTATCCTTTTCGATGCATAGTGCACCTGCATGCAGACTGATGGTGGGTCAGTATATCAGTATACTGGTGAATTATGAACAAAGGAGCTACATTCTTCTGAAACGATCACTGTTCATTTAGTAAGAAAATATTTCTTGTGATGTGATCTTGCTACTCTTTACCTATGTTCATTTTATACATACAGAGTCAGTTTACATTTCTTTTGAAAACATCTTTGAAAAGCCATATATAATTTCATCTTAGCCGCTGTGCCTCCCACGGGTTCAGCTCGTCGCTAACCGCTGTGACTCGCATGGGTTCAGCTCGTCGCTTGCCGCTGTGACTCTTGGGTTCATCTCGTCGCTAACCGCTGTGACTCGCATGGGTTCAGCTCGTCGCTAGCCACTGTGACTCTCTAGGGTTCAGCTCGTCACTAAGTAGATACCCCAATGCACATGCAATATCAAATAAAACCATCATGCATCAATCGAGCAATTCATAAACAATTCCATCATATTTTCAAGCAGGAAACATTTCTCTTTCTTAGCAGACAGTGTGCGGATTCTCTTATAAGCATACTCAAAGTCTAGCATCTTGTTATTAGCAACAACATTCATTTAAAAGCTCAGATTCTTATTAGGCACAAGCGAATCATAAAATGAGACTTTGTCCACTCACCCAGATCAATCGTCTTCTGTTGCAAAGCCAGCAATCCGATCTTTCTGTCTATCTAGTGCCTTCGCGGAGCAGGGCACTACACTATGCGGTTCACGAAAACTATCTTCATATGGCTTACTAAGAAGCAATCCATCATGCGGTTGCCTACGCTCATGCGGCTCAGATCATCTCCATACGTGGCCAGTCTTATGCGGCTCAGTAGGGAACAATCCTCATGCGGTTCGGATTTCCTAAGTGGCTCACGATTAAGACACGTGGCAGAAGATTAGTTTTTCTCGCATCCCTACAGCTAGCAGCATAATAATAATAGGACACGTGGCATCAAATCGATCAAGATTCATCAACAAATCCTAACCAACAGATTTAGTGCCATCCTCATAATTACTGGGATCAAATCAGATCATTTGCAATCATGCAAATTGAACACGTGGCGGGAGATCCGAGCTTGGCATAACAAATCATGAAGATTTATGGCAATCATCATTAATTGCCCACAGAGATTTGATGCAATCTACATTAATTACCTAGATTTGATACAATCAGAATGAAGGGCCCAGATTAATTGATCCTTAACCGCCGACTTATCAAGGAGGCAATCATTGCAAACCCTAATGATTGTATCCCACTCCTATAAATAGCAAGGTGCTATTCCCTTGCGAGGAAGACTTTTTTGCTAGAGCACGAGAGCACCTAGAGAGACTTGAAGAGAGAGAGCAGAGAGACAAAGGCCCACACAGAGAGTATCCTGAGAGCATTTCTTCCCCGGAGCCAAGGCTGCATCCGATTGTCCAAGGAGTAAGGCAGAGCTGCCATCGCTTTCCCGAGCCTCTACCGTCACCCCCCAGAATCTAAAATAAATAATTGTACTTAGATTGTTGTACCTAGGTTTTCGTTCCTAGGCTTTCTTTGTACAAGCGAGTTTGTATTGTGAAGTAAAAGTCCAGTCCTCCGATATAATTGTTCTGTTCTTTTATATTCCATGGCAAACACGATGGCGACTCTGCTGGGGACAAACTTCTCCATGGCTGAGGAGTTGGTGACGCAATCGGATGCAGCCAAACTTGGCTCCAGACAACAGAAGATGGTCGTCCGCTTCGACCAACATGCGTTTGAAGAAATGCTCTCCGACGGAAGCGTGGCCCGGTCTAGAAGCGAACCCGCACAAAGAAGGCTCGCAGGGAGTGGAGGCCAAAATCATTTGCTCCTCCCCAAGCTCTGGACGGAGTACTCTCTGCTGCCCAAGACGGCGAAGGTAACTCTCATGCGGCCCCACTTCAAGCCATAGAGGACTCTGCTGTCCCCAAGTCTGGCAGAGGAAAGCACTACGATGCTGGACTTGCAGGGGCAAAGAGTGATTCTATGTACTCCAGGAAGAAGCCGAACAAAGGCACTAGCCGCAGGACGAAGACTCATGCGGCCGAGATTGCCAGCCGCATGAATGATGTCCATACGACCGAAACTGCCAGCCAAATGCATAACACTCATGCGGCCAGGATTTCCAACTGCATGGAGAAGACCTATACGGCTGAGACTTCCAGCCGCATGAAGAAAACCCATGCGACTACGACTGCCAGCCGCATGAAGACTGTTGATTTCAGCCGCATGCCGCCTGCTCCACGCGGCTCAGTCTTCGATCGCCTCTTCTATGGTCCTGATCTCTCATGCTCCCGAGAAAACATATCTGGCTCTCTCCTGCACCACTTAGACTCTTCCTACTATGTGCCCTCATGCACTAGAGTGAAGAAGTCTAGGGCAGCGCAAGCTTGGCGAGCTCAGTCCGCTGTCCCGACCTCTGACCATCCGAGCGTTCCACATACTGTTATGCGGGCCTTTGATGGAAAGTTGTATAGAGCCACTCGAGTCCAGCCCCCGGCGGCAAACGGACAAAGTGGTTCCAAAAAGTCTCCCAAAACCCAGGGAGCAAACATGGACGTTCCAGACCCATCTGACTTGTGCGAGGCCATGCTCCACAAGCGCAAGGAAAGAGAAGAGGCCTCGGGGTGCAAAGAGTCCTCCCACGGATGTCACTGCACCCAGGTCATCGTCAACTGCTGCTGCAACAACGCGACGGTATGAGAAGACCGGCAGTCTGTCTTCCAAAGACTGCAACAACCATGTTTAGAGGATGAGGCACTTCCCGTCGTCTCCTGCAACTCTGCTTAGAAAATCCTCGCCGACGGGAGAGAGAAGAAGATAAACGTTTCCAGCCCGAAGATTTCAACTACTGTGACTAAGAAACTGTCGTCTAAGCGGTTGCCCACCACCAGAGTTTTCCAAGGTACCCGTTCAAAGACAAAATCTGCTACAGTGGGAGATTCATCGTCCACATCACTGGGGGTTGTTGGAACTGGAGGTAGCACTCCTCCGAACCTCCACAACAATCCGATGTTCCAAGAAGACGAGACGGGAGAAACAACTCTTCCATTAGATACAGCAAATCCCGACGTCCCCGAGGACATCCACATTTCCCAAGACGAGGCGAACTCGGAAGCTGGGGGTACTGTTCCTTCTGAGTTCGAATCAGAGGAGAACATTCCCACATACCCCGATGACTTCTTGGTACAGGGGTATGATTCGGAGTGTACGTCATCCACCGTCCCTTCCACTTCTACTCATGTCCGGACGACATTCATGACAAACGACGAACAGGATGGTCCCAGTGATCGCCAACGCATCGACACTCTGGAGGCCATACTGCGCACTTTGGTCAAATCCATAGACGAGATTAAAGCAGCCCTCCCTACGCTGCAAGGAGGGACGCCTGGCCAAACAAACTTGGGTCCCACGGTCAATGCAGACTCGAACTCAGCGGCACCAAACCCGGTCAATAATCTTCCTGAAATGTCGGCTCCTACCGCTGCAGACGAGGCCAGGAAGGCAAGCAGAGAGGTCCAGGAGCTCCGGACCATGTTCCACGCCCGAGAAAATTGCCAAGACCTCAGGATACGACAACCGTATCCCGCTGCGTGGAGGGATGTTCCCTTCCCACCAAAGTATAAACCATTCTACATCAATCCATATGATGGGAAGACCTCCGCAAGTCGGTACATCACTTACTTCGAGGTCACCACCGACCATCTACCCCATAACGATGCCATCCTTACACGATTATTCATCGGGGTATTGGAAGGGGTCGCCTTCGACTGGTACCGTAACCTGCCAGACAATTGTATCTACTCTTTCGCCAGCTTCAAGCGCATGTTCTTGGAGAGATTCTACGAAGTAGGACAGGACATCACAATGTCCACCCTCATGGACGTCGTTCAAGGGGAGAAAGATATGACAAGGAACTATATTGAGCGGTTTCGCCAAACCGCCATGAAGTTGCCGTCCGGTAATTTGGATTCCTCTTTAATTGAAATTTGCCAAAAGAGACTGCTTCCAACAATCAGCCTCTGGATGGGTGAAAGTCAATTTAAGGACTGGAAGACGTTTATCATCAGTGCCACTAGCGCCGAGGACAAGTTGAAGAAGGCTCGCCAACTGGGATTGCACATCTCAGAAGGAGAGGACAAGGGCAAGCGCCCTAATACCAACAACAACAATGGGGGTAGCTCCTCCAACAATCGGGACAACAAGGGCAAGCAGGCTATGGTGGCCGATACAGCCCAGAAACCTGAGTCAAAACCGGCAGACAAGCAATGGCCGCAAATGACCTACTCCTTCGAAGACGGCCATGTCAAGCCCATCTTGGATATGCTCATACAAGGAGATAGAATTCAGCTCCCTCCACCAAGACAGGAACCTCGGACAGCGGAATTGGAGAGCCCAAAGTACTGCCATTACCACCGCTACGTCCACCATGCTACACATGACTGCTACCAACTGAAGCGATACATCCAACATCTCATCGATTCGAAGGCTCTGGCCATTGATTTTGAGAAGGTAACCGTGGCAGCCAACATGGTGTCTATACAGTTTGGCAGCTTTCCTCCGACAGAGACTCAAGATGGCGTGATATCTATCCCTTTGGCGACAATGGAGATTGCTAATCTTCTGCCTCCTCGAGATCAGGCTACTTGCCTGGTACCTCTTACCACGTTACGAGAGGAGGTCATGTGGGTCCATCCAGACTTGGTACCTGAGGTGACTCAGTCCGCACCACCCCCTATCGACAGGAAGAAGGGTGAAAAGGTCAGATCCTGCCGTACAATCTCGGCAGATGTCGAAGAAGCCACAGCTGTCGTCACTCGGCCTGGTGCTCAATCCCAACCTATGCCTGATAACTCGACTAAAGAGCATCAACTGACCACAGCTGACACTCCGGGACCTTTCCAACCTCCAACGACCGACAAGCCTAGGCCGAAGGAGACTCGCTTTGACAAATCCCTCCGAAAAGAGGCACCTCATGGGCTGGAAAGGCCTTACAACTTTGACATCTTGGCACAATTGGACAACACACTGTAGGTCCTAAAAATCAAGTTGCACCCATCAAAAAGCAATGAAAAATCAAATTGTGCACCCTTCAAATGAACTGCACAGGAGACAGATTGTGCAACAACTCAACTGTGCAAGCTGAACTGCGCATCCATCCAAGCGTGCTAGCTGACGTGGCCGCGTCATCATTATCTGACAGAAAATCAGATCTTCTGACAGCTGACAGCCCAAAGAACGAGGAAACTGTTCGTTTCTCGTACAGCACAGCGCTCAAGGCGCAGTCTGCCATATTCCTAGCAGCGCAGTTCAATCCCAGCGCAGTCTGAAGCCAGCACAGTTCATGTGGCGCACTCCATCAAAATAACTGACATTTTGTACGTGGCATACATGCCATCAATTGCTCACCACGTGGCAACCGTCTGTACACGATCACGCGTATTTCAATCAAACAATACCATATGTCTAATACAGTTGAGCCACGATCAAGTAACTGCCAGCGCAGTTCGCTGCTTGTGCAGTCCAATGTCTGCACAATCCCTCCTGCACAATCCAGAATAACTAAAAATTAGTTATTTCCAGAACTCTATAAATAGAGTTTCAAGTCCTTCATAGGAGGGATCAGAAAAATCAGAATCAAGATCAGATTATCACCAGAGATCAGGCGTTCTTGCCAAAGTGCTGCTGCATTCTTCAGAGGCTACCGTCTTCAAAGTTCACATCGTCCAAGGGATAAAACGATCGTCTTCAGATCGGATTTCTATAGTTGTACTTTCCCAGAATTCTATTGTAATCTTCTTACAAAGTTTGTGAAATAAAGAACAACTTTTATTTTTTGCAAACACACACCGGCCAAATTGTCATTATACGAGCTCCTGAGACTCTCCAGGGATGTTCACGCGGCTTTGAGCGATGCACTCCAGAACGCCGATACATATCTAGCTCAGGTCAACCTCACAGGAGAGAGCCCGCTAGCAGATCTCCAAGACAGCGCTTGCACGGGAGCGATGCCCAACATTGTCTTCACTCCACAGGATATGCTCATCAAAACCAACCTGCACGATCGTCCGTTATATTACACTGGATACATCGGCGACGTAAAGGTGGATCGGATGCACATTGATCCTGGTTCTTCCATAAGCATCATCCTGAAGGGTCTGTTACATCATCTCCGCATTCCTATGCATCGCCTGACGCCAACAAGTACCGCCATCAGTGGTTTCAATTCGGGCAGGAGCTACCCGATTGGGAAGATTCGCTTGAAGTACCAAATTGGCGATCTTCAGTCAGAAGTAACCTGTTACGTCATAGACGCGAACACTTCCTACAATATCCTCTTGGAGCATCCGTGGATACACGATTACATAATCGTGCCTTCTACGCTGCACCAGTGCTTCAAGTATGTCGACAAACACGGCTTCGTGAGGACAGAATTTGTCGACATCGATCCCTTCAAAGGGGTCGAATCCTACTACTCAGACTCCTGCCTATACGAAAAGTTGAAGAGGCACCTTGGTGAAGGAGATGTACAAGCTCGCACTGAGACGGCCACAGGATCAGAAGAACCTTGGTGAAGGAGATATACAAGCCTCTACTGCCCATGCGCAGTATACTGCTCCTCTTGCCAGTGCACAAACCACTTCCTATGCTGCTCTGGCAAAGTGTAAGACTCCTCTTCCTTTGGCGCAGTTGGCTGCAACTCTTCCTGTGCAGTCCATCACTCCATCAACCAGAGTGCAACTCAAGCACTCTGAAGTCAAGACTCCTGCTGCGCAAGCCACAGTGTCTGTGGCCAAAAGGCCATCTGTTAAAGTTTCTCATACGCAATCAGCCAATACGCCTACTGCCACTTCAACCCCTGCGCAAACTGTGCCCGCGCAGTCTAAGAGGGATAGCCTTTTGGCTAATTTCCCTTCTTCTCACAGCAAGGGAAAAAACTCTGCTCCTCTTTCCAAGCACCCTGTTGCTCCAGTGCAATCCACTGGAGGTAGTCTGTTGACTGTTCCTCCTCCTCCTCAGAACAAAGGAAAAGGTCCGTTGGTCTTTTCTTAAACTTCCTCGTTCCACGACTTGGAAGACAACAGAGGGAAACGCTCTTTAGCTAACCCTTCTTCACAAAACAAGGGAAAAGGTCCTTTGGTCTTTTCTCAGTCTTCCTTAATTTTTACCGTAGAAGATCAATCTGAACGTGCCTCAGCACCAATCAGTACAAGAACTCTCTCAAATAAGAGTTCTTCTTCCCTCCTTGCCAAAGGGAAGTGTACTGATCAAAGATGTATTCTACCTACTCCGGTAGCAAAATTCTAAGATCTTCCAACTCTCAGGATATCCCGCTCAAAATAGGGAAAATTACTGATGTCTCAGACAGAAACCCCTGGGGGTGAATTTGCTGATCTACGGACTTATCTCAACAGACCAACTTCGGCGAAACGTAAGCAGCCAATGCCGAAGGTGAACGTGCATCAGAAGCAAACGTCCAGGATTAAGAATCCTGACACCTATGCTAATGAAATGAGTACTTTTCTGTACACTCAAGGGACAAAATACTTGAAGAACCGGAACCATGTTTCGAATGTGGTCAAAGAACATATTCCTCAGACTTCTTCTCGTCCCGTCATTGTTCCTGATCTCCGAGAGCACCTCAAGCAAAAGCGGAACGATATCTCAACACCTCCAGTTCAGCCACTTGGACACCATTGTAATCACAAGGTTGTCATCAAGTGTTGTTGTCAGACAACAAAACGATCTGTCTTCGATCGTTTAAATTTTACAACATCTGAACCAATGTCAGAAGATGAAAACGAAGTGTTGTACGCTTCCGTCAACATGACTTCTAGAGACACTGGGGGTAGGAAGTGCTCTAAGCACGGCAAGCCTCGCAAGCCCAGCCAGCGGTATTTAGATCTACTCCAAGAATCTTCTGAAGGAGTATTTCGACATACCAGATCCCGAAGCCGAGACACAATCGGTCAAAGGAATCTTCTCCAAGATCCTTCCGGTCATCTCCCTCTTTCTCACTGAGGAGATGATTTTTTCTCTGATTATGATGCATACAGCAAAAGTTCTGAACAGACAGTATCCTCCACTGTACCTAGAGAAGTGACAGCTTATGTTGTCACTGAAGACCCAGATGCTTCCAGTTCGGCTAGTCAAGAACAACGAATAGCTGCACTAGAAGACAAGTTGAAGACCATGGCTGAAATGGTTGCAAGTATGCATTCTATCATCGTGGCCCAACATACAGTACCACTGACTGTACCTGCTGCAAATCCTGAGATCATAGCATCGTCGGTGCCTGTCAATGCAGGGCTGGGGGTAGTATTTCCTCAAGTACCCCCTGTACTGATTCAACCTACACCCAGTCAGTCAGGTGCTGGGGGTAGTGCTTACCACGCTGTTCCTCCCCCTAACACTCTGATTCAGCCTACTCCTTCTACATCATTGGAGGATGCTAATGAAGCAGTCAAACTCTTACGCACTCAATTCGAGGCCTTCAAAGAGAAGGACAACTTACAGAGGTTGGGGATCAAATAACCCTATCCAGTTGAATGGAAGGAAGTCCCATTTCCTCTAAAGTACAAAATCCCTACAATTTTGCTGTTTGATGGCAGCACTTTTTCCAGTCAGTTCATTAACCACTTTGAGGTAATGACTGTTCAACTTCAGCCAAATGACGCTCTTCTTACCAGGGTATTCGTCGGCTGTTTAGCCGGTATAGCATACGATTGGTATAGGAGCTTGCCCGATGGCTGTATCACCTCTTTTTCGGGTTTGAAATAGATCTTCTTGGAACGATTCTATGAGGGGATCAACGACATGACCATGTCAGTCTTTAATAAAATCAAATAAAGACATAATGAAACCGCTGAGAGTTTCATTGAAAGGTTCCGCCGAGAAGCTTTAAAAATGCCTCCTGGAACTCCGGCCGCTGTCACTATAGATACATGTAAGGCAAATCTTTTGCCTATCATCAGCATGTAGACGGGGTCAACTCAATTCCAAGACTGGCCATCCTTCATTGTCAATGCTAAAGCAGCTGTAGTTAGCGCTGACAAATTCAAGCAGTTGGGGGTACACATGTCTAACCTCAACCGGAATGAACACCCGACAGCCAATAGCGGTAATCGCCAGAACAATCGCAAGGGAAAAGAAACTTTGAATATCAACTTGAAGAACAAAGAATCTCTGGCGGTCAACGTGGCTCCATCTATGTTTGCTTCTACTCCTTCTGCCCCTCCACCAAGAGAACCTCGTCCGAAAGTAGAGTACTCCTTTGACGAGAATGACACCGTGAGCATCTTTGATTGCTTGATCAAAAGCAATAAGCTCCAACTCCCAGACCCAAAGAAGCCTGATGAGGTCGGTAAGACTGATCATCCCAAATATTGTGTCTATCACAGGTTCATTGGGCATCCCACTCGAGCATGTTATGTGCTCAAAGGCAAAATTCAAGAGCTAGTCAACGCTGGTGTTGTCACTCTGCAGCAAGACGGTTATCACGAACATGGTCTCGGTACAGTTCGATAACTTCCTTCCACAGATGGTACAATATGGTGTCATCCCCATCCCCAAGGCTACTCTTGATATCGAGAATCTCCCTCCTCAACGAAGTGAAGGTCTCGTCCCCTTGTCTCTTGATAATGGCAAGATTATATGGATTCACCCTGATCTTGCTTCGGAGTTTGAAGTTTCCTCTTCCTCCAAGAAGAAAGAACGCTCCAAGGACAAAACAAAGATCTGTAATATGGTGTCTTTTGACCCTATAGTTGAAGAGGAAATCCTATTGGGTACCAGATCTGGAAAAGCCTATCTACGGGAGTATCCCGAGACTCAAAAAAATCCTGCTTCTTCTTCTGAGTCTACTCCAGTGCAACCTGCTTCTACTGAGGGCATCCCTGCTGTGTCCTCATCGGTTGTAGAATCCATTCCCCCTAAGCCAACAGCAGCCGACAAAGACAAACAACAAGTCCGCTTCGACAAACCTTTGAAGAAGTCATCTCCTTCTGGACTTGAAAAGCCATATAACTTTGATATTTTGGCCCAACTAGCCAATACACCGGCCAGGCTGTCAATCTTCGAGCTCTTGCGTCTCTCCAAAGAGACTCGAAAAACTTTGAGTGAAGCTCTAATGCAGGCAGAAACCTGTCTAACCCTTCTGAAGAAGCCGAAGGCAGAGCCTGTCTCTTGCCTCCATTGTCATAGTATGTTAGAGTTAATTCCAAATATTACCTTCACATAGGATGATATGCTGATGGAAGACAATAGGCATGACCATCCTCTATATTATACAGGATATGTCGACTCGATGAAAGTCGATCATATTCTGATAGATCCAGGGTCTGCTCTCAGCATCATGCCAAAGATAATGTTAGATGCACTGAAGATCCCAGTACATAGTCTTTCCAGTACAATCACCACCATCCTGGGGTTCAACCAAGGAAGAAGTGAACCTCTGGGCAAGATTCGCCTAAAACTCCAAATAGGCAATCTCCGTACAAAGGTGACCTTCTATATCATAGACAACCATGGTTGTTCTTACAATCCTCTTTTGGGGAGACCATTCCTTCACGAGCACAACAATGTTCCTTCGACTCTCCATCAATGTTTCAAATATATCGATGACAATGGAGAGGTTCAAAAAGAGGTTACGGATCTCTATCCTTTCAAATGTGTCGAAGCATATTGTAACGATGCTCGCATGTATAAAGATGAGTTCATAAAGGTAGTACTGGCTCTGGATACTGAAGAAGAACAAGAAGCAGTGCCCAATGACACTCTCATCATACCTGTGAAAGGGCGTGTTTCTCGTCCTTAATCCTCCAAACCACTGGCTATTCACTTGCCAGCCCAAAAGCAACCAACTGATGGTGGTCAAGATCAAAGGGAGCTCACCTCTTCTGAGCCACTTGTTATCGACCTACGTCGTAATAAGGAAAAAAGGCAGCTCACCTCTTCTGAGCCACTTGTTATTGATTTATCTCATAACAAGGATAAAAGGGAGCTCACCTCCTCTGAGCCGCTTGTTATCGACCTCCGTCTTAGCAAGTCCAATCCTCCTCCACGTTCTTCTTCTCCCCCTCTTGTAATCAATCTGACCAAGTCTGCTAAGGCTAAAGGTCCTATTGTAAATATAGATGTACAAATCAATAAAAAACATCTCCTTTCCAGTATACTGATGTCATTTATCATACTAAGTGCTATTTGGATATGTTAGATAGCTTTCAGTTATTTACAATGGGAGTTGTACAGTCTCTTCAAACAGAGGTCCTACTCGAACACCCAGATGATTCATACTTTGTTGTCCCTTCTCGAAAAAGAGGCGAGAGTCCAATACTTTTTAGTAAAGGGCCAGAACAAAAATTCAGCTATACGGATGATAGCAAAAGTAACGATATGAGACGTCTCCAGCTTCATCGTTATAGTCAACAATCAAAAGACATCATCCGAAAGATGGGTTATGACTTTAAGAATGGCCTCAACTACGGTAAAGGTTGAAGAACTCCTATCCGTACGGCTATTCCGAAAGAAAAATCAGAGATGTACCATAGCAAGACCAAAAGAGGTCTCGGATATACTTCACCTCTGGTATTATCCTCAGCAGTCTCCGAGTCCGATAGTGAGGAGCGCTCTAACTCTTCTGATTCCAGATCATGGGATTCTGACACCAGCATTGGTCAAGTTCATCGATTGATCGTATCTTCTAACACGGTCTCCGCTGAACTTCCAGAAGGCTATGACGAGGATATTGAAGAAAATCTTGAAACATATCCTTGGGCTCAACGAATGGATACCCAATGGGAACTCCGATTTGAACAAAGGAAACCTCCTATCGAAGGTCAATTGGTTCAAATTGACGTAGGTGAAAGCGGGTCACCTCGTCTAATATTCATCAGCAAGAACCTTCTAAAGGCAGATAAGTAAGAATTAATTCTTCTTATTCAAGAATACATTGATGTCTTTGCCTGGAGCTATGAAGACATGCCAGGTCTAGATCCTAAAGTTGCTACTCACAAATTGAATATCCTGCCTAATACAAAACCAGTCAAACAGCAACAACGGCGCTTCAAGCCAGAAATAATAGACGCAATCGACGATGAAGTCAAGAAGCTCATCGCTTGTGGCTTTATCCGAGAAGAACAACATCCAGATTGGGTAGCCAACGTCGTTCTAGTCCTGAAGAAAACCGGCAAAGTTCGAGTTTGCATCAACTTTCGGGATCTTAATGAAGCCTATCCAAAAGATGAATTTCCTTTTCCTATCACGGACGTCATGATTGACAATACCTGTGGGTTCGAGCGAATATCTTTCATGGATGGATTCTCCGGATACAATCAGATTCAGATGAATCCTGAAGATAAAAAACATACTTCTTTCTGCACTCCTCGCGGAGTCTACTACTATACTGTAATGCCATTTGGTCTTAAGAATGCTGGTGCAACTTACCAACGAGCCATGAGTACCATCTTTTGAGATCATTTACGCAAGACTGTCGAATGCTATGTCGACAATATTGTTGTCAAAAGTCGTCTAAAGGAAGATCACATCCAAGACTTGAGAACTATCTTCAATCTAATGCGCCAACATCAACTCAAAATGAATCCCACCAAGTCATTCTTGGGTGTCTCTAGTGGCAAATTTCTCGACTTCGTCATTACCTCTAAAGGTATACACGTGGATCCCGAGAAGATCAAAGCCATTCAAGAGATGCGTCCTCCACGCAACCTAAAAGAGCTACAAGGATTCCAAGGTCGACTTGCGTACATCAGGATGTTCATTTCGAATCTGTCTGGACGCTGCAGACCATTTACTCAACTAATGAAGAAGGGTGTATCTTTTATTTGGACTGAAGAATGTCAACGAGCATTCGATGACATAAAGCGATATCTCATGAACCCACCAGTCTTGGTGCCACCGGTCTCAGGCATACCATTCTTAATGTATGTCCATGCTATGGATCATTCATTAGGTACTTTACTTGCCCAAAAGAACAAAGAAGGTTATGAACAGGCCATCTATTATCTCAGTCGCACTGTGATTGGTACCGAACATCGTTATAGTCCGGTCGAAAAAGAATGCCTAGCTCTTATGTTCGCTGTTCAAAAGACTCGGTATTACATCATTGGTCAAACTATTCATGTCATATTCCGAGTTAATCCTCTTCGGGTATTGATGAAGAAGCCTAGCATACTCAATTCTCGGCTGGCTACATGGGCCATTCTGCTAGCCCAATATGACATGGTATATGTTCCTCAAAAGTCTGTTAAAGGTCAAGCACTGGCAAATTTCTTAGCAGCTCATCCTGTTCCAGAGACATCCAAACTTTATGATAAAATTCCAGACGAGACATTGGAATCAAATATGATATGCGAAGAATTTCCTATCTGGCGTCTATTCTTTGACGGTGCATCCAGGATTGGACTTAATGGTGCCATTGTCGCGGGAGTTGGAGTTGTTCTTGTTTCTCCAGACGGGTCAACTATCCAAAGAGCCTACTCTCTAGATGAACCTTGCTCCAACAACGTAGCAGAATACAATGCTCTACTCATTGGCCTTCAATTAGCTAAACAACTAGACATCGAATATCTTGAAGTTTATAGAGACTCCAAGCTGGTTGTTAACCAAGTTAGAGGAACCTATGAAGTTCGCCATCAAGATCTAGTGCCTTACTATGAAGCGACAATCAACATGGCTACATCATTCAAAGCCTTCTTCATCGAATACGTCCGTCGAGCTTGCAATACTAAAGCAGATGCTTTGGCTAATCTTACAGCAGTCCTAGCCATCCCTATCAAAAGACAGCAGGTGGTGGTTGTCTCTAATCGGGAATTGTTCTGCATCGAAAACAATCATAATATTGAGTTCAGTAATCTTAATGAGGCCAATGTTATCAGTGAAGATTGGAGAGCTCCCTTCATCGACTTCGTAGTTCATGACATACTTTCTGAAGATCCCAAGGAAGCTACGAGTATTCGTCGGCGGTCTCTGCGATTCTACTACAATCAGACCACCAAAACTCTTTACCGGCGGACTTATGACGGCCTACTCTTGCGCTGTCTTGCGGGTGATGAAGCGAAGCAAGTATTGCGTGAAGCTCACGACGATGTCTGTGGAGCACATCAACCTGGTCCTAAGCTACAGGATCGTATCCGACGCATGGGTTACTACTGGCCCTCTATGGTATCTGATGCCATCGAATATGCAAGGAAATGTCGAGCTTGTCAAATCTACACAGATTTCATTCATCAACCATCAGAATTCCTTTATCCGAGTTCTGCTTCCTGGCCTTTTGAAGCTTGGGGCATGGATATTATAGGTCCTATCAATCCTCCTTCTTCTAGTGGACATCGGTTCATACTAGCAATAACTGACTACTTCTCCAAATGGGCCGAAGCTATACCCTTGGCTGAAATGAAGACCAGCAGTGTTATCAACTTTGTTAAATATCATATCATCTATAGATTTGGTGTACCTCGACGAATCATTCATGACAATGGACCTCAATTCATCAGTCAAAAGTTTACAAGGTTCTGTGATGATCACCGGATTGACAATGTCACTTCGACAGCTTACAATCCTGCTGCTAATGGCTTAGCTGAAGCTTTCAACAAGACTATCATCAAGCTCCTCAAGAAGTTTGTGTCTACGAACAAACGAAACTGGAGTAAAAAGCTTGGAGAATGTCTTTGGGCCTACCGTACTACGGTCCACAACCCTACAGGCTGTACACCCTTCTCTTTGGTGTACGGCTGTGAAGCAGTTCTACCCCTGGAACTTCAAATTCCGTCCTTAAGGATTGCCATCGCCAACGAGCTCACTACAGAGAACAACGACCTTCTACGACTCTAAGAATTAGAAGCGCTTGATGAGAAACGGCTATTAGCTCAACAACATCTTGAGCTATACCAAGCCCGCATCTCAAATACCTTCAATCGCAAAGTTAAGGTCAGATCCTTTCAGAAAGGAGAGCTCGTTCTAACCGTCAGACGTCCTATGACTATGACTCACATGAGCAAGGGCAAATTCGATGCAAAGTGGGAAGGGTCTTACATTGTGAGCAAAGTCTTTTCAAATGGAGCCTATCAACTCTCGGAGCTAGACGGTCGAGTTGCAATGATGTCCATCAATGACAAATTTCTAAAAAAATACTATGTATAAATATAACAGGGCTTTCATGTAAATATGATCAGACAGTTCATAAATAAAGTTCAATTTTATTTCATCATGAATGACGTTACATAACATCAAGGACAAGAATCACTATCGTCCTTCTTATAGATAGGACGAGGACTACTGCCATCCTTTTCAAAAATGTAATCGGCAGAAGAGCTGAGAACATCCTTGCTCGAACCCACCAAGAACTTGCAAGCAGCCATCCTCATGGCCTTTTCTTCTTCAGTTTTCCCTGGTTCAAGAAGGAAGTCCAAGATGTCCCTTGACGGTTTGGGTGCAGACGAACCTTCGCCTGCCTCTGTCTGCTTTGGCTGGGCCAGCTCGACTGGACGTTCTTCAGTAACCACTTCAACCTTCGGGACGATCTCAGCCTTCTTGGATGCATCTCCAGACAACATCTTTATGTTGAAAAGTAAAAGTGATCATTCTATCTGATTTTCTGTTCTATTTATAGACAGAGATTCGTGAGACAATGAAACATCACATTCATCTGACGGTTCGCCCGTTCATCACATTTATCTGATGGTTCGTCCGTTCATCACATTCATCTGACGGTTTGCCCGTTCATTACATTCATCTGACGGTTCGCCCGTTCATTACATTCATCCGACGGTTTATCCGTTCATCCATTCATCTGACGGTTCGCCCGTTCATTACATTCATCCGACGGTTCGCCCGTTCATTACACTCATCCGATGGTTCGCCCGTTTATTACATTCACCCGATGGTTCGCCCGTTCATTACATTCATTCGACGGTTCGCCCGTTCATTACATTCATCCGACGGTTCGCCCATTCATTACATTCGCTTGACGGTTCGCCCGTTCATTTCATCTATCTGACGGTTCATCCGTTCATTCCATTCATTTGACGGTCCATTCATTCATCCTGACGATTCATTTCGTTCACACATTTTAACGATTCATCCATTTCGTTCATATTAACAACTTATCATCTTTGATTAAGTTGTCTACTGAAATAATGATATTCAACAAATTATATTCTGACATGTCCACATTACCTCTGAGCAGATATAATGAATGTAATTATTTTCTAAATCAAGAAATATATCATGTCTCGGACCTCTGAATATATTTTCTATCGCTATTATTTATATCCAAATGATATATGCAATAAATAATAGAGCCACAAAGAAAATATCTTTTTATTGATCAAAATTAAAAGACATTACAAAATTACATGCCACAAAATAGAAGATACAAAAAGTCTTCTTATTCAGCTGGTGGAGTCATCAAATTAGTCATCTGCTGCTTCAAAGTTTGAAGTCGCTCCTCCCTAGAATCCATCACTCGCCTTCTAGCTTCCTCCATACCAGAATTTTCATCAAAAATTGGTAGGGTTACTAGTCGACGGGAGATTTCAGCTTGATGAGTTGCGACATATTCATCTCTTTCATGGGCCAGGGCGTCCAGCTGCTGAACTGTAGGTTGATGTTGTGTGGCCTTATCTTCCAGAGCAAGCTGAACAAGTCTCAACTCTTCTTGAAGACGGGCAGATTCTACTTTTAATTCAGCAACTTTCTTCTCCTTCTCCTCGGCAGCAGATGCTATTATCTCTATTTGAGAGTTATATTCTGAAGACTTGGCAGTGAAAGTGTCCAAGATAATCTGGAAGTCAACTTTCGCAACTGCAGCCTCTTGAGACATCCTCTCAAACTCGGCCTGTACCAAGGGCTCCACCTCCCCCCGATTCAGATCTTTGTAGATCTTAACCGATTCCTCTAGCTCATCCAAGATGTGTTCAAGGTAAGCAGCTTGCGCTTCATCACCTTGACTTCGGATGGCAGCTATCAGATAAGAGGTTGGACCCCTAATAGTTATGAAACCAATATCTTCTTTCCCCACCACCCATTCTACTAAGGGTCCTAGGGAATTGAAGAAAAGGTTGGTGACGGAACCGATTATGAATCTGTTAGTGGCAATGGCACCAGGAGTAGCAGCTACTCCCATGGACGTCGAAGCAGCAGCAGGTGCCTATACAGATAAACGTTCAGCTTCTTGCACGTGAGTGGAGGTCTCTTTGGATAAAGGAGCCATGGTAGAGCTAGTCGTCCCTCCCAGGTGTTCCTCTGCGAAATCAAACAAACACCATCAGTTGGCTGTCATTAGCAACTATCGAGAAGGATCAAAAGTAAGAGCAATCTTACCATTGCTGGGTCCAGCGACAAGTTTGTCCTCTGCTGACACGAGTTGCAACCTCGCAGAAGTAGCTTCAGACATTACTGTCCGGCTACTACCTGCTTCGGCGTCGCCCGAAAAATGTCTGCTACCGCTGGCTATTTCCTTTATTGGCACTATATCAGTGCATGTTGGAGGAATCGAAGAAGATTCAATTTCTGCATGGATAAAATTTAGATGTCAGCCATTTAATCTATGAAAAGAAGATTGATAATATCATTCAATACCTTTGGGATTAGCAATAGTAACTTTCTCAGGTGCTACTTCTTCAACTGCATCCTTTTCTGGTGATGCATGCACATCAACATCTTCTTCTGGTTTTTGAGTGTCATCAACAGCCTCTGTTGATGTATCTTCGTCACTTGAACTTTCCTTGGGTGCTTCTTCGCTGTCAGTTGCTGCGACCAGATCTGCATCATCATGTAGGCCAAAGTCGCAGTCGTTCAGAGCATCGATCATTAATCGATCCTCTTCATCACGAAGTGTTCTTGGTGTAGCTGGAAGCTGGGTAGTCTCCACTACAAGTGTAGGAGATCGTAATACTTCACCCTCTTTCTCCAGGACCTCCTCCATGGTCTCTACAACATCATCCCTCCTCTCTGGACTGAAAGCTTCGGGCTCAGGGATAGGTGTAGGAGATGACATTGTGATTCCGGCAATAGCATTAGCTACGACCGATGATATAGGTCGTGGAGGACTGGCTACATTCCTTCTGACAACTATCTTTTTTCTGCGTAGAGGTCTCCCAGGACTCTCTACATCTATAATATTTTCTTGTCTTTGAATAGAGGTCGGGGTTGTCGCCTCTTCTCTTTGAATTGACTCGGCCTGCTGCCGAGATTGTGATCGGGTCGTGACCCTTTCTGATGATTCCAAGACAAGCTTCTTCTTAGCAACTGGAGAAGAAGGTTCTTCTATCCTTCTCTTCCTCTCCTTGGCTGGAGATTTGACAACTTTCAAGGAGATGCACAATGGCTCGTTAACTTCTTCAGGGAAGTTGGCTTCCCTAGAAGCTTCTAACGGTGCATCGGCCGGTTCACCCTCTTCATCGTTGCCAGGAGCCGACACAACAGTTGCTCCCTTCTTTAATCGGGCTGCTGTCGCAAAGCTGTCGGCGAGACTGAAGTTCTCGGCAAAGGTATTCGCTGATGTATAGAAAAGTGAATATGTATACAGCATCCTAGGACCGTGATCACTCTTCATCGGCATCGAGAATGTTGTTCTTGTGTCTCGAGCGTTATAATAAGTCCAAGCCCGGGCTCCATCAATCAGATAACCTTTTTCTTTTAGACACGTGATGGCGTTGCCTACATGAAACTGGTCATAGCCGAATTGGCGGGCAAAACGGCTGGGCAGATAGGGCTCCAAATAACATTCGTCTTCAAATCTGTAGACCAGGTGTGACGGCCGGATTGTCCTCAGCCAATCAAAAACTGTATGACCCAAAGGCTGCCTCCCAGAGTCGACCAGATTTGTAGACAAGTGCTCGTAGCCAGCCGGAGGGGGAACACAATAGAAGTTTCACCCCTTCCCGAGATTCAGAGCACGTCTGCAATCTCTTAAACTGGTGTATATCCATGTGATTCTGGAGAATCTCCTAAAGAAGCTGCCGCTTACCGCTCCCATATCGGGTTTCATCAGAGCAGGATAGTACAAAAGCAGCCATCTGAATAGGTATGTATATGGTAGCTCTAGCCGAGGAAAGCTACCTTTCTTGCCTTTCCCTTTAAGCATCGAATCTACAAACAGGCAGAGGCCAGCGTTCACTCGGCAAGTCATTGCTGATAATAGATCTATCCGATAGCCAAAGACTAAGCGGACGGCAGCAAACAGCACGCCTCGATGGAAGTGATCGACAGTGCTCACTCCATGGACAACGAATCGTCGGAGCCAGTAGGTGAGAAAACTCGCCAGCTGGGCTTCCTTTGACATGGGCCTATAGCCCATCCTCATAAAACTTTTAATGTTATCTCCTGTCTTGAAAGGAGGATATTGAAGATCATCATCGATCTTAATATCCATCTCCTTATTCTCCTCCATCAACCCAATCACCTCACTGCTGCTGAGTGGTTTGAAGAAGTTGGGTTTACAATTGTCGTGTTCTTTGCTTTTCTTCTCCATAATGTGGTTAAGGAAGAGATATGGTAACCATTTCGTCGAGTAGCAGGTGCCTGATGAACCGCTCTTGTAATACAAGGAACAGATTTTGTAGTGGCACAAGAGCTCCTCGAAGACGGCCACCATATCAGCGTTCTCCTGATGAAGTTTGTCCAACTCGTCATTGGTTGGGACAAATTCCTCATAAGGGATATTCCCCATTGGTAGACTCGAGATGTACTTCATCTCGTGAAGAGCCAGTCCGACCTCCCCACAGGGCGTCATAAAAGTCCCTGTTCTGAAGTTGTACCTTTCTGCCAAAGCAAAAAATAGGTGAGGATTGGGTTGAAAGCCGTAAACGGTAGAATATACCGGCTGGTACAGCTCAATCTCCTTGAGCTTCTCTTCGAATTGAGCTAATATCCAATTGGCTATACAATTCCATCTCTTGTTATCCGGATTAACAAGACCTGTCAATCGGATGTCTTGATCTGGATATCTTCCTTCAACCTTCGTAAACTCGTTTGCGAATATCGGCGTCCTGATCGGTAGGAGCAGGAAGGAGTTCTCTGGTGGGATGCACCCAGGTTTCAGTCCTCTGAGTAGGGAGCTATGACGCTTCGAGGAACTGTAAAACATGTCCTTGTTATTTGGTCCTTTCTTCATACAAATGTTCCCTGTTCTGGCTTGTTGAAGAGGAGTTATATCCCAGTCCATTCTCCTGGGGTAGCTCGCAAAGGCATAGCGAGATAGGGGAAGGCACCTGGAAATCTCAGGTAAAAGTATCCTTTTCTCGCCTCTCTGAAAGAGTCTCTGTTCAACTCGAGGTCTGGGTTGAGAACTCTTATCAAGAGCCTCACCAAACAGAAACAGAGGCTTCTTATGAATAATGGCGTCAGCAGTTTTCAGAGGCTGCCCGTTCATCAGACTCAGCAATGTTTCATTGTCTTGTGCTATTAGGATGGCTTGTCGAGACGATGGCAGGGCATACCGAAGAAATGTTACATGGGAAAGATCCTCTTTAAACTCAGGTTCAGCCAAAGTCCCAGCAAAGATCTCATATTCTGGGTCTTCCCTGAGATTGACTGCATCAAACAAAAAGATAAAATTCAGTACATACAAAATCAAAGAGTCTGTTCAAAAGATCAGCAAATTACGCAAGTGTCAGATTGCGCTATGTGCAAAGCATCAGATTGCGCTAACGCAGCCTACATGCACAAAATGTCCAGTTGCGCCAATATATCCACTTATGCAAGTCATCAGATTGCGCTAACACACTTGCGCAAGGCATCAGTTTGCGCTGGACAGACTTGCGCAAATCGATAGATTGTGCTGAACATTAGCTAGCGCTTTCCAACCGATTGTACAAGAATATAGTTTTCATAAAAATGAAAACTATTGTGTGTGTGCAACCAAAATCCTAAACAGGGCGGTGCAATACCATCAAATCTCTAAAAAGAGAGAGGTATGAAGGTTTGACAATGTCTAAGAACCCTAAAAAGGGGTTTTTGATCGACTTCATCATCTACCTTATAGTGCGGGATGGCCAACTTCATGACATGAAATTCGGGGCGTAACCCGAGTCGAAGATTCAGCGGGGGCTTTGCCCTTCTCGGCGACTGAACGTTTGGGGGCCATTGATGTCGACAACGAAGAGAAGGAGAAGTAGTCGGAGTGGGCACAGAAGCTTTTCTCTCTTTTGAACAATTGGAAACAAGTAAAGAATGAAAGAAAGAAGAACGGAAACTATTTATAGTTTTTCTAAAGTAACAGTCACCTCAGATTGCGCCGAGATATTAGGAGCTGATTCCTCCAAACGCGCAGTCAAGGCATCACTTGCGCAACTTGATTTTAAATTCGAAATTCAAAATATTTCAAAACTTTGAATATTTTTAAATTTCGAAAACTTTGAAGGGGGTCTTGTAGGTTCTAAAAATCAAGTTGTACCCATCAAAAAAGCAATAAAAATCAAATTGTGCACCCTTCAAATGAACTGCACAGGAGACAGATTACGCAACAACTCAACTGCGCAAGCTGAACTGTACATCCATCCAAGCGCGCTAGCTGACGTGGCTGCGTCATCATTATCTGACAGAAAATCAGATCTTCTGACAGCTGACAGCCCGAAGAACGAGGAAACTGTTCGTTTCTCGTGTAGCACAGCGCTCGAGGCGCAATCTGCCATATTTCTTGCAGTGCAGTTCAATTCCAGCGCAGTCTGAAGCCAGCACAGTTCATGTGGCGCACTCCATCAAAACAACTGATATTTTGTACGTCGTATACATGCCATCAATTGTTCACCACGTGGCAACCGTCTGTACACGATCATGCATATTTTAATCAAATAATGCCATGTGTCTAATACAGTTGAGCCACGATCAAGTAACTGCCAGCGCAGTTCGCTGCTTGCGCAGTCCAATGTCTGCGCAATCCATCCTGCGCAATCCAGAATAACTAAAAATTAGTTATTTCCAGAACTCTATAAATAGAGTTTCAAGTCCTTCATAGGGGGATCAGAAAAATCAGAATCAAGATCAGATCATCACCAGAGATCAGGAGTTCTTGCCAAAGTGCTGCTGCATTTTTCAGAGGCTACCGTCTTCAAAGTTCACATCGTCCAAGGGATAAAGCGATCGTCTTCAGATCGGATTCCTATAGTTGTACTTTCCCAGAATTCTTTTGTAAATCTTCTTACAAAGTTTGTGAAATAAAGAACAACTTTTGTTTTTTACAAATACACACCGGCCAAATTGTCATTATACGAGCTCCTGAGACTCTCCAAGGATGTTCGCACGACTTTGAGCGATGCACTCCAGAACGTCAATGCATATCTAGCTCAGGTCAACCTCACAGGAGAGAGCCCGCCTGCAGATCTCCAAGACAGCGCTTGCACGGGAGTGATGCCCAACATTGTCTTTACTCCACAGGATATGCTCATCAAAATCAACCTGCACGATCGTCCGTTATATTACACTGGATACATCGGCGACGTAAAGGTGGATCGGATGCACATTGATCCTGGTTCTTCCATAAGCATCATCCCGAAGGGTCTGTTACATCATCTCCGTATTCCTATGCATCGCCTGACGGCAACAAGCACCGCCATCAGCGGTTTCAATTCGGGCAGGAGCTACCCGATTGGGAAGATTCGCTTGAAGTGCCAAATTGGCGATCTTCAATCAGAAGTAACCTGTTACGTCATAGACGCGGACACTTCCTACAATATCCTCTTGGGGTATCCCTGGATACACGATTACATGATCGTGCCTTCCACGCTGCACCAGTGCTTCAAGTATGTCGACAAACACGGCTTCGTGAGGACAGAATTTACCGACATCGATCCCTTCAAAGGGGTCGAATCCTACTACTCAGACTCCTGCCTATACGAAAAGTCGAAGAGGCACCTTGGTGAAGGATATGTACAAGCTTGCACTGAGACAGACACAGGATCAGAAGAACCTCTGACGATCCACCTCCAAGCTCGCAAATCTGGCAAGTCCGCACCCCTTACGGCCGCTCTGCGTAAGAACGCAATCAGCCTCTCGGCACAAGAAGAGCAAATGATAATCCGGCTGCCAAGGTCCGACCAAGCGCCAAGACCCACAATGGAGCCACTGACAATCAGACTGCCTAGAGTCGGCCAGCAACGAACGGAGAAGCTCAATCCCTCCGAAAAACCAATGACGATACGTCTTCCCAAGAAGAATCGTCACCCCGATACAAAGTCGGGGGCTTCCAGCGAGCCAACCACTCCCCGTCCAGCATCGAGTACCAAACTGGGGGTCGCTAGTCTGCCAATAACTCCACATTCTGCTCAACCAGCAGAACTTTTGATAATCAAGTTGCCCAAGTCATCCTCTCAGTCTTCATTTATACAGGGGGTGGCCGAAGAAGAACCAGAACTGGCCAAGTATGTGGCCGCTCACACTGATGTTCCATCCGCAGATGATGTAATCCTGCTAGAAAAGATACCTTACTTCATCAATAAAGGGCTATCTTTGAACTACATCGAGCTTAACAAGCTTTGTACACTGTATGCTATGAAACACGGTATAGGCGCTCACCTACACATACAGGTGACAAATGTTTACACTATAAATCAGCTCACTCCCGCAGAAGATGCTTACTATATAATCGAGGGAGAAGACCATCCAATCATCTTCGGTTGGAAGAATGATCCACAGTCCTTCACCGTAGAAGAAGTCGACCTCAAATCAGACGCCGGGAGACTGCCTCTCTGTCTATATAGCCCCCAATCCAAATACCTCATGCAAAAACAAGGGTATAATCTGGAGACTACGCCAGGTTTGAAGTACGGCACTAGTCGACGATTACCTTTAAAGTCGCCAGTCCCGACTGGTAAACCTCAGGACTACTACAACAAGACCCGATACGGACTGGGATATGTTACGCCTACAATGACCCCTAAAAGCTCAGATGAGGAATGCGACTGGCAGTCACATTCAACCGGATCACCAACTTCTGATTCGGATATCAGCATCGGAAATGTATTCAGGCAGGTCTTGTCTGTCAGTATGGCGTTCGCTGATGCTTATGAAGAAGGTGAAGACTTTTCTGAACTCCTCGAATTAGAGCCGTGGGCCCAACAGCTGGATGCGCAATGGGAGAAGCAGTTTGAACAAAGAGAGCCCCTACTGAAGATAAGGTCATACAAGTGGATCTAGGCAGCGACTCTTCTCCAAAACCAATCTTTGTTAGTAAAAGCCTGACAGACGAAGAGCGAGAATCACTACTAGAACTCGTCAAAGAATATATTGATGTGTTTGCCTGGAACTATGAAGATATGCCAGGGTTAAATCCCGATATTGCTTTTCACAAACTCAACATTCGGCCAGATGCAAAGCCAGTCAAACAACAACAACGACACTTCTGCCTAGGCATCATGGATGTAATCGAAGTCGAAGTCAACAAACTGATAGCCAGTGGCTTCATTCGTGAGGAGCAACATCCAGACTGGGTCGCCAACATAGTACCGGTCCTCAAGAAGAATGAGAAGATTCGAATCTGCATCGACTTCCGTAATCTGAACGAGGCGTGTCCCAAAGATGAGTTTCCCCTTCCTATCACAGACATCACGATTGACAACACCTGCGGCTTCGAACGTATGTCGTTCATGGATGGCTTCTCGGGGTACAACCAAATTAAG
This sequence comes from Iris pallida, assembly GCA_029216955.1. Classification (NCBI taxonomy): domain Eukaryota; kingdom Viridiplantae; phylum Streptophyta; class Magnoliopsida; order Asparagales; family Iridaceae; genus Iris; species Iris pallida. The sequence goes on along the minus strand of JANAVB010044620.1, from coordinate 9,940,592 downwards.
ATGTCTCCCGACGACAAAAATCATACATCATTCCGAACACCAATAGGCACGTTCTGCTACACAGTCATGTCTTTCGGTTTAAAGAACGCTGGCGCCACCTATTAGAGAGCTATGAGCATTATCTTTAGGGATCACTTGCGCAAGACCGTGGAGTGCTATGTTGACGACATCGCCATCAAAAGCCGCTCTAAGGAAGATCATCTGCATGATCTAAGGACAGTGTTCGACCTAATATGAGCGCACAATTTGAAAATGAACCCTACGAAATCCTTCCTGGGCGTATCCAGCGGGAAGTTCTTGGGTTTCATCATCACCTCCCAGGGTATCCACGTAGACCCTGAGAAGACAAAGGCAATCATGGAGATGAGTCCCCCGAGAAATCTCCGAGAACTTCGAGGCCTCCAAGGGAGGTTAGCTTACATCAGGAGGTTCATTTCTAACCTCTCCGGACAATGCCGGCCATTCAACCATCTCATGAAGAAGGGCATCTCATTCGTATGGGATGAAGAATGCCAGCGTGCCTTCGACAGCATCAAAGAATATTTGTCGAACCCTCCAGTCCTGGTGGCCCCGGTTGCTGAAAAACCATTCCTGCTCTGTGTACGAGAAATAGAGCATTCCTTCGGCGCTCTGCTAGCACAAAACAATGATGCAGGCCATGAGCAAGCTATATATTACCTCAGCCGAATGATGATCGGGCCAGAGCACCGATATATTGCCGTGGAGATGGAATGTCTCGCCCTGGTATTCGCCATTCAAAAGACACGACACTATGTCACGGGGCAAACCATACATGTGATATCACGAGTTAACCCCCTCAGGGTCCTCATGACTAAACCAGGGGCACTCAGCTCTCGCCTAGCTACATGAGCAATATTACTGTCCCCCTACCATATGATCTTCGTCCCACAAAAGGCTGTTAAAGGTTAAGCTCTGGCAGACTTTTTAGCAGCCCACCCAGACCCGGAGTCGGCCAGAATATATGAAGACATCCCAGATGAGGTCGCCGACTCGCATGCAACCTCTCACGATGATATATGGCGAATGTTCTTCGACGGCGCCTTAAGGATCGGACCTAAGGGCAACATCATCGTCGGAGTCGGGGTGGTGCGGGTTTCCTCTTCCGGACTGGTGATCAATCGCGCTTACTCCCTCACGGAACCTTGCTCTAATAATGTGGTCGAGTACAACGCTTTAGTCATTGGCCTCCAACTTGCAAGAGAGCTGGGGGTAGAATATCTTGAAGCATATGGCGATTCACAGCTAATCGTCAATCAGATTTGGGGTTCATACGAGGTTCGCCATGAAGACATGATCCCCTATCACCAAATAATGATCAACATCATCTCGTCATTTGAAGGGTTCTTCATCGAACACGTTCCAGACTCCAAAACATCGAAGCCGATGCCTTAGCAGGTCTTGCCGCTTCCCTAGCGGTTCAGAACTATGCTCATCAATCTGTGGATGTGATAGGCCATGAACTGGTTTATCCCAAGAACAATGTTCAATTCGTGGCAAGTTATTCCGCTCAGACGATCGAGAAGCACCAGACTGGAGACAACCATTCATTGACTTCATAGTTTACGACATCCTACCCGAGAACCCAAAAGAAGCCACCTCTATCAAAAGGCGTTCTCTCGGATTCTTCTACGATACAGAGACAAAAATACTGTATCGTCAATCCTACGATGGATTATTGCTTCGATGTCTGTCAAATGCAGAAGCCAAAGAAGCCGTACACGAAGCTCATGACGGTGTCTGCGGGGCTCATCAGCTTGGCCCAAAATTGTAAGACCGTCTTCGCCGAATGGGCTACTACTGGCCCACGATGGTAGCAGATACGATAGACTATGCAAGAAAGTACAAAGCCTGCCAAGTCCACGCGGACTTCATCCACCAACCATCCAAATTTTTACACCCGACAGTGGCATCCTGGCCATTCGAAGCATGAAGAATGGATATCATCGGTCCGATCGCTGCACCTTCTTTCCGAGGACATCGCTTCATACTTGCCATCACAGATTACTTCTCCAAATAGACGGAAGCTGTTCCGCTTGCAGAAGTAAAGACTTCAAACGTGATCAGCTTCCTCAAGCATCACGTCATCTATCGCTTTGGACTGCCCCGAAGGATCATCCATGATAATGGTCCGTAGTTCGCAAGCCATGCCTTTTATCGGTTCTGCGACAAGCACCGCATCCAGAATATTGCTTCAACGCCATACAACCCAGCAACAAATGGGTTGGCAGAAGCATTCAACAAAACAATCATCAAACTTCTTAAGAAGTTCGTATCGTCCAACAAACACGACTGGAACGAGAGACTTGGTGAATGCTTATGGGCGTACCGTACCACAGTCCGAACAGCCATAGGGAACACACCATTCTCCCTGGTGTATGAGAGTGAGACGGTTCTCCTATTGGAGACTCAAATACCCTCGCTCCGCGTCGCTCTCACTTACCAATTGACGACAGACGATAACTATTGTCGCCGGTTACAAGAGTTGGAGGCCTTAGATGAAAAGCGCCTCCTGGCTTAGCAACGAATCGAGCTTTACCAAGCACGCATCTCCGGAGCCTTCAACAAGAAGGTTAAAGTCAGAACATTCCAAGTGGGCAATCTCGTTCTGGCAGTTCGGAGGACGATGGTCATGACTCACAAAACCACCGGCAAATTCCAGCCAAAATGGGAAGGTCCATTTATCATTGAGGCCGTATTCTCCAACGGTGCTTACCGCCTTGCAAAACAAAATGGAGACTTGCTCATGTTGCCCGTCAACGGCAAGTTTCTGAAGAAATATTATGTCTAAACGACATTTTTCCAATTCCAGATTATTGCATTATGTACCCGCCGGTACCGCTGAACTCACATCTACAACACTCCAAATTATTGAGTTATGTACCCACTGGTGCCGTTGAACTCACATCCATAACACTCCAGATTATTGAGTTATGTACCCGCTGGTGCCGCTGAACTCATATTCACAAAATCCCAAATGATTGAGTTATGTACCCGTCGGTACCGCTGAACTCACAGATCCCAGATTATTGAGTTATGTACCCTCCGGTACCGCTGAATTCACATTCTCTAAATTCCAGATCGCCGAGTCATGTACTCTTTCGTACCGCTGAACTCACATGCCGACTCCAACTCTCCCAGATCATCGAGTTATGTACCCGTAGGTACCTCTGAACTTACATTCCGGCCACTCTTTCAGATAGTAAGTCATGTATAACCATACCTCTGAACTTATTTCTCTAAAAGAGCTCCTCCCTCATGATCTACTACCCGCACTCTCAGTGCACAAAAAGGGTAACAGATCCACAAAATTTTCAAAACGACCACGTCGATGTTACCTCTGAGTCGTTTCATTTTCGCCAAAAACAAATCACCCCTCTACATAGAACTTCCATGTCCTCATTACCTCTGAGTTGTCCTATGTACCCCTTCATGGAGCCCACTCCTGCCATGTCCTCATTACCTCTGAGTGGGAAGGCTCCATCGAAGAAACCTTTATGCTTACCATGTCCTCATTACCTCTGAGTAAGTATGTTGGTTCTCTTCCAACTTATTATCCGTACCCAGAACCAGGGTACGCCAAGGATAATAGGTCCACAAAAAGTCTCCTATTGGGACAACTACTACAAGCAAAGAACAGAGCGAATGCATTTCGTTCAAAATCGGTGACATTCATATGACTACGTCTCATTAGCAAGTCAGAAAAGTTCTCTATTATTTCATTTAGATAAGAAGGGAAAGAGATTACATCGATGTCCAAAAAAGAAGCAAGACATGAACCGCAGCTAAAGACAGACAGAAGTATCAAAACAAAGACGGACATTTGTGAGAGCCCACGAATCCTAGTTGCAGGGACGCATATACCAATCCCTCAACCATTTTGCATATGAAGGATGTACTTGAGCAAGATCCTCGTCCGAAATAGGGGGGCCAGAACTCCCAGTACTACCGTCTTCAAAATGGGGCTCCTCCTTTACAGCAATGGACGCCAGCTCTCCCTTCTGTTCCTTCGCTTCTGGTGTTACCTCCTCCTTAACAAGCGATGATTCTTATTTGAAAGGGGGCAGCAACTCTTCCTTGACAATGATCTCAGCCTTCCGCAAGGTTGCTGCAAGAATCAAAGATAAAAAAAACAAAGTCAAAGGATGGTCAGAGCTTTACGCAGGGGACTCATGCGGATCTGATCGACGGGTCATTATGCAATTCGGTTTACGAAGTGCTCATGCGGCCCACAAAGACAACTCCCATATGGCTTGGACATGGGGTATACCCCCATGCGGCTCGGTTATGGGACATATATGTGGCCCATACAACTCGAAATAGTTTGCATTAAAGGCTTGTACATACAGCATGCAACAGAGCCGTCGTTAGGGTTTCGAAGAATATGACTTTCCCAAATCCTTACCCTTAACAGCAGGACGAACGTCGAAGTGAGCTTCGGGTGCCGCAGTCGACGAAGACGCCGCCTTCTTACCCTTCGCCGCAACAGTCTTCTTGGGAGCCATCGGTGATCGAAGAAGAGGATGACAATCGGGACATGAAAGGTTTGAATTGAAGGAGAGAGTAAAGAAGTTTCTTCTCCTAATTTCTCTTATTTATAGGAGGACAAAAGAGGGGGGGGGGTATGTAGACCAATAACCGCTTCAGGTCGTATGCTGCAGGCAAATCAAAAATTGACTCCTCGGATTTTGCCCCCTCTCATAAAAGAGATTCACCCAGGGCATAAAATCCAAAGATTTAATGAACCGACCCTTGGGATTCCCCCAAAGACGGCTCTAAAACAAATTAAAGGCTATTAAATGACACGCACACATGGCAGGGAGCCCATGCGGCTAGGGAATTTATGCGGCTAGACAGGCCATACGGCATAGAGGTTCATGCGGCCAGAGCATCCTATGCGGCCAGCGGAGCTCACATAGCCATGCTTCTTATTCAAAGTATTTCAATTTTGCAAATTGAAAACTTTGAAGGGGGTCTTGTAGAAGCATGAAAAAGGAACATGATTGCCCATGCGGCTCAGAACAGGAAAACCCATGCAGTTCAAAAACAGACGAGCTTCATGCGGCTCAAGAGAGTCATGCGGTTCAAAAGTCACCAGCTTGGACATGCGGCTCAAGCAACACCACGTGGCCTTCTGCGGTTCGCTTCTACGATTGGCCATTGAGCAAAGGCCTTATTTAATGCTCTGATGTAAAGGAAAACTGATGGCTCTGACATAAAGCTGTAATAATGACTTTGTCATGATGGTAGACTCCTAGGGAAACGAAGGAAATCTCTGACACGATCCATCAAACTCCAAAATCCTTCATGCGGCCTTGACACGTGGCCACCCCATGCGGCTCAGGCAGAGGCCACCCCATGCGGCTCAGGGAGAGGCCACCTTATGCGGCTCAGGCAGAGTCTACCCTATGCGGCTCACGAAGAATATCTTCATGCAGCTTACTGAGAAGCCACCCATCATGCGGTCGCCTACGCTCTTGTGGCTCAGATCATCTCCATACGTGGCCAGTCTTATGCGGCTCAGTAGGGAACAATCCTCATGCGGTTCGGATTTCCTAAGTGGCTCACGGTTAAGACACGTGGCAGAAGATTAGTTTTTCCTGCGTCCCTACAGCTAGCAGCATAATAATAATAGGACACGTGGCATCAAATCGATCAAGATTTATCAACAAATCCCAACCAACAGATTTAGTGCCATCCTCATAATTACTGAGATCAAATCAGATCATTTGCAATCATGCAAATTGAACACGTGGCGGGAGATCCGAGCTTGGCATAACAAATCATGAAGATTTATGGCAATCATCATTAATTGCCCACAGAGATTTGATGCAATTTACATTAATTACCTAGATTTGCTACAATCAGAATGAAGGGCCCAGATTAATTGATCCTTAACCGCCGACTTATCAAGGAGGCAATCATTGCAAACCCTAATGATTGCATCCCACTCCTATAAATAGCAAGGTGCCATTCCCTTGCGAGGAGGATTTTTTTGCTAGAGCATGAGAGCACCTGGAGAGACTTGAAGAAAGAGAGAGCAGAGAAACAAAGGCCCACACAGAGAGTATCCTGAGAGCATTTCTTCCCCGGAGCCAAGGCTGCATCCGATCGTCCAAGGAGTAAGGCAGAGCTGTCGTCGCTTTCCCGAGCCTCTATCGTTACCCCCCAGAATCTAAAATAAACAATTATACTTAGATTGCTGTACCTAGATTTTCGTCCCTAGGCTTTCTTTGTACAAGCAAGTTTGTATTGTGAAGTAAAAGTCCAGTCCTCCGATATAATTATTCTGTTCTTTTATATTTCATGGCAAACACATATATATAAGTATCAGCCAAATAGCCGAGGTATCCATTGCCAAACTCGTCGCCACCTCGTGCTCGAGTGCTGCGACCTCAACCCACAACCCTTCGTCCCTAAGCTCCCCTACCTTTTGGTGACCCCCCCTAACCGCCTGCAACCGCCAGCACCGTCGCGTGACGCCGGGGAGACCCACGGAACCAACAGCAACCCGAGTCACCTCTGTTCGAGGACACCGTCAGGTACTCCTCTTCTCTCTAACTTTTCTTCGATTCTACTCGATGAAATTTCGATCTGTGAATTGCTATAGAAAGACCATATAACCCTCTTCGAAACCCTTTAAAGGAATTTTGACCTCGTACCCTAGATCGACGCTGAAATCGACGTGAAGTCGAGTCGATACAGCCCCGAAAATAGAGCATCAAACCAGTTTCAAAACCTAACTTGGAAGCTAATTTTTGGTCCAAATACTGGAGAATTTAAAAAACCAATTAAAGAAAGTCAGAGACAACCTAACCGAGATCACAACGCACTTCGTAGAATCAAATTTAGCTTATTATACAGAAAGGCATGGATTGATGAACTTGTGATAAAAATTGCTTTAAAAATATTAAAATTTTTAGAATTCTGTCTGATACGACGTGCACTTCAACAAACCGGGCGACGTGGTCGTGCACTATATACATCGAAAGGCGCGTATGGACGTTGCCGACGTTTGGGAACTGACGGAATCCGATTTCGTTGCGTGTGCGCGATGAAATCAGTACGTATCCATCGAGATACCCCCGTATCAATATTTTACAAACTTGGCCATAACTTCGTGAATGTTTGTCTGATCGACACGAAACTTGGGCCATCAGGACCGAATCATTTTTCTGATCCTGTGTGCCAAGTTTGGTCCGATTCTGAGATGGTCGACCTATTTGACGGGCCCGCAACCCGCTCTAACGGGCGAATTTGTGCACGGTCCGCCGGAATCTAACTTTGGTCATATGGTTGGGTTCGTCTCCTCAAACTGAATCCATAGACATATAGTTTGATGACTTTAGAGATCATAAACTTTGACACGCATTTTGGTGCATAACGGGTCCAACGGTGGACATCATTTTGACCCAAAATTATAATTTTTATCCCTGTTCCAGAATTAGACTTTTGGACATGCATTTTCTAGGTATATCTCTTATTTCGAGTACGTTTTTGATGTTTGTTTCAGCATCCGGAGTCGTTTGGTGATTGTTACATTTCTTTTTGCGGATATAGTGATTCTTGGACTTGCCACCTTCGCTTAACCAGGCAAGATACCTTGCCACCTTCTCAATGATTTACTTATTCTTATTTTTAGTTATTTATATTCAACATTATTTACTTGTTGTTAGTATTAGATCACTGTGCGTCCAAGTCACACTTGGGTACGAGCGACTCTATCGGTCGTTTTATTGCTTTTCGTTTATTTTTTTTGCATTGACCTAGTCTAGTGACCACCCATTGATGAGGAGGTATTTGTATATCTCATACGGCCTTGACACATGATCATCACGAGTTGTGAGTCCCATGTAGGATACGTACCCGCATAGTCGGCTGGCCACCGTTACGTATGGAGCGTGCAACAGATAGAAGTAACTGCCAATATAATTGCATATTAGAGGACTTGGCAGTTACTAGAGGTTCATATTAGTCATGGAGATGACGATACTAGGCATTCGGTGGGGAGAACAATACCTGACGTATAGGCTTCGTTGCACTTCCCTGATTGTAACCACTACTTTTCGAAAATGAGGGTAATTTTGAACTTTTGTAAATTTTATCATTTAATAATAATATTTAAATCATATTACGATTTTTGGTGATTTTTTTTATTTTATATTATTTAGATGGGTGAATTATGATTTTGGTTGTTGCTAGCTTAACCCTAGAGACTGCTTGACTTAGATACTAACCATGACCAAGAAGACTCGACCATGTAACTAGACTGGCTAATTACCTATTTTTAGGCTAAGGGTATTTTAGTCATTGTGCATTACTTTGAATTTTATTAATTTATTAATTAAATTGCTTGTTGTGCGGTTTGATTGGTAGCTGAATTGGTGTTTTGGTAGTATAAGTGGTTTGACCTTAGTCAACCTTGACCAGAAGCCTAATAATGTAATTAGAAGTATTATTGGTCTTTTAAAATTTAAATTAGAATTATTGTTTATTTTTAGAATCAATTATTTCATTTTTAAGCTATTTTCTCTTAAGGCCTTTTTAGCCTTTTTGACATGGGCCTTTTTAGCAACTCATGGAGTGCTTGACCCATGTGCAAACCCTAACCTAACACCCCCTACCCCTGGCCGGCCATAAGCAGCCCCCTTCCTCATTGTGTAGAGAAACACATAGCCTCCAAGGAGCAAACCCTAGTTCCCTTTCTCCAAAACTCTAGTTTTCTCATCCGGAGTCCGTTTCACCTCAAACGAATTCCGTTGCACTCGTTGGGAAGAGGAGAATTTGTTGGAGTACTACTAGCAAGGAGGAGGAGGCATTTGCTTGGGAGAAATCGGCCGACAAAGTGTTTGAGGAATTCCTTTTATTGAGATTCCGGCTCTCAATAGGTAAATCCTGATCTACCTTTGTTTCTCCTAAATTTTCTTCATTATTGCATCCATATAGGCACCCTTGATCTGTGTATGAAGTTTGGTAGGATTTTGGTTTCGTTTGACAGTGG
>JANAVB010044620.1:9819073-9926573 GCA_029216955.1 Iris pallida | reverse complement strand
CAAACCCAACTGTATATCCAAAGTTAGTTCCGGTGGGCCTGCACAAATTCGTCTGTTGAGTCGGGTCACAGGCCCGCCAAAATAGTGTTCCGGTCAACCTTCTCAGAATCAAACCAAACTTGGCTCATAGGACCAAAAAAATGTTACGGTCCTAATGGCTCAATTTTTGTCTCGAGCTAACGAACGTGCACAAAGTAATTGGCTAGTTTGCAAAGGGACCGATACGGGTTATCTCGATCGATACGCCTCGATTTCGTCATGCACATACAACGAAATCGAGTTTCGACGAACTTCACACATCCGAAACATCCGTACGCATCTTTCGATGCTTACAAGTTGTAACCAAGTCACCTGGATTGTCGGGACATACTCCGTATCGAGTTTTTTGGGGTTTTGTAAACAGATTTTTCTCCAACTTTAAACTAATTTTAAACAGAATATAATAAGTAATAAATTAAAATAATTAATAGTTTTTTATCATGATCAAGTTGTCTAAGACTCTGTTCAAGTGGTTTTCCATTATTCTCGATATCTTGGTTGCAAATCGACTGCAAACAGGGAACGTTGGGACAATTTCTAACGTCCAAAAATTAAGTTTTTTTTTCCGATTTTGGAACTCGACTTTCGTCGCACATGTTGCGAATTTAAACAAACTATTTGAAGGGGATTAAAGACGTATAGGTTAGGATCATACTCGAAGAAACGGATCAAAAATCGATCGAGCATGCGTGAAGAAATCTCGCTGCAAAAATAGCTTACGAGTGCTGCTGCTGCTAGTTCTGTCTCCTGCGCTGATGTGCGTGCGCGCTGCCTGATGGTGACTGGCGCCGCATGTAGTGGAGGGAAGGTTCATTAGTGTGCGCAGTCGCTAGACAAGGTTGGGGGTGGTGGTGGTCATGAGTTTTGCTAGGGTTTCTCTTCATCTCTCTCGCTTATAAAGGGGATCCGGCGTTCTACTGTCGGTTCTTGGATAGATAGGCATCTCGTGAGATTTATCAATCTCACGAGATTTTGGTTTTTTTTTTCTTTTCCTTTTTTCCTTTTCCTTCTTTCCTTTATAGATATATATACCTAATATATATTTACCTATATATAGATATCATCAAACATATATGTATACATATGCATATTTGATAAATACAAGGAATATTTAAAGTAAATTATTCTAAAATAATAACCAATTTGAATATAACATATAAATATTCTTAACTCTATCTACTATAATTTATATAAATAATACCCGATTTATATGGATATATATTTCCAACTTCACAAATAATATTAAACTTATTCATGCATTGCCATATTATGTATGCTCTAATTTACACTCGACTTATATATGTAGACTAGAAGCCCAAAAATCATGAATATATATTTTAAGAAAATAGATATCATTTATCCAAAATAAATAGCAAGTTAATAGAAAGTCACAAAATTACTTACTAGACCACGAAAACGAATTATCAATTATATATAATATATCTCTATATGGACGTCTTTGGACGCACTACATGATTACATGGGTTTGGATTTGGTTTGGGTCCAGTTCAACTAGATTAATACAACCGGACATCCTAAAAGTCATAATATTAATAAATAACTAATTTAATCATTTATAAAGGTTAAGTCACAACTTTGACTGATTTTTCTAGTTGGGACACTACTATGGCTAGGCTTTCCCTAGCATGGCTAAACACTAGTCAAAGCATACGACTGCATTCTCTGTGCCAAAATTTCTAGTCGATATGCATCTCAAACTTAAAAATGGTTAATACTATATTTATATATAGTAGTTAGGCTATTATAAATATAATCATAAATATACAAAAATTGCATCTACATCTATTTGGCCCAAAATAAATTCAAAATAATTTTACTATGTCATGGCAACCTAATATGGCTCTACCATGTGGGGTTGGCTAGGTTAGGGTCCAAACATATTTTATAGTCAAATTGGACCCGAAAAGTCAACCAAGGAGTCGCTTATGCCATTCACAAATAGATAGCACATGGGAACCCGATTGAGTGGCACATCTTTGGTATGTGTGTCGTAGCCTTAAAATGGGTGAAAACTATATATTGGGTCAAATAGTTTTGATCTATGTCGAGTTCCGAACTCACGTTGGAAGTTAGCTCTAGAATTACGATAAATAATCAAATGGCCTAAATTTGATCCGAAGTTGTGCGAAGTCAAAAGAATGTTAGGGAACTAGTTTGGATGGGACATGATATATCAACTTGAAGGTGGACTTGTTTACTTCAAAACTCATGAAGGTTGTTTCGTAAGATTGACACTTCTTGTGCTCCAAAAATCAAAGCTACAGAAAATACACCTATTATCATAATTAATACTAAGATATACTAATAAATATAAAACAATATAAAATAAATAAATAAAATAATTTCCAAAAATTAGGGTCCTCACAGTGACCGATACGAACGTGTCGACCGAAAAATCAAAGCTAACGTTTATAATAAATCTCCAAAGAGTAATATGATTATGCCGAAGTTCGTGTCACGACCCGCACCCTAGAGTAAGGGCACGAGGCGTAGGTACGTCCAGCCTACGCCGTAGTGTCGGTGGTAGAACGCTATCCTAGGTCAATCATCTAACAATATATAAGGTACCTGTACAGTACATACACTCCGAATGGAGGTGACATAGCAATACAATCTCAATCACATCTAAGGTAGAGTACGATAAAAAGATAGATAGATATGGAACGAAATGAATCCATAGAGATACAATCAGATAGAAGTCTAAGTGTCTAAGATGACATCTCCATAAACATCAGATAAAACAAACTCCCAGTACATATACAATAATGTATCAATGAGAAAGGCAAGGTAAGAGTCTAAGATAGCAGTCTAAACCACTGGTGGTAGATCCTCTACTGCAAGTGGGTCCGAGTCACAAGTGTTGTCTAAGCTGCACCATAATGGATAGACACCAGAGCCTCATCATTCTCTGTAAAATTTTCAACAGGTCCAGTCAGGACAGGAGCGAGCATAATACATCTCAATAAATCATAACAAGATAGGAGAAAAAAGAGAGAGAGAGACTGTAAGTAAATATCTACAGTATAATAGAGAACTAATCAGTGACTAGTGATTCAGAGTACAAGATAAACATGTGAACAGCTGGAGGGTGATTCATGACTATACTAAAGAGGTGATTCATGACTATACTACTTTGGAATTATTCACATGTTCATTTATACTCCCCCATCCCCAATCAATACACAAGGATCCAGTCAAGTTACGTTAAGATTCATGACTATACTACATTGCCCATAAAGGGTGATTCAAGGGTGATTCATGAAGATTCGTGAAGGCTCTGTGATTCATAAGAGTACAGGAATCACACGCTGATACATGAAGATTCATGATAATAGAAGCATGAGATACATGATGTAAGTGAAACACACGAGACAAGAGTATCTGATGCTCCCGAGGGGGATAACATCTCATGAAGGGATCCATATAGTTCTAATCCGTGATACCAATGTGTCAGCATCAAGTAAAATAATCTAAAGCAGGAAATATGATTCTAAACAAGATATGAAATGATCAGAAAATGTACTCGCCTGGTATCCTGAATATCTGAAGAGAATATACTGTCCGAGGAGTGGTGTCTGTCTCCTATAGAACAGTACAAGTCACCACATGTCTAAAATAATGAAATAGACTGCTACAATACATCTACATGATGTTTAGGGTCAATCTAGGCTAAAGTCAACCTTTGGTCAACTCTAGTCAACTGCACTAGTCAAACTAGGTTAGCCTAACCCAGACAAGTCTTACTAGGCATAACCAAGACTATCCTAGCAAGCACACCTAAATCCCAAGGCTATACAAGCCAACATAACCCACACATCAAAGGCACATCACATTTATCTATTAATCATGAATTCATATATATATATGTACAGGCTTACATATATATATATACAACATTACACATATATTATGTAACTAGAAGAGAGAAAAACTAGCATGTAGGGGCCTATGTGGTTGGTGTGGGTGTACATGGTTGTGGACATAAAAGGGTATCAAATACTAACTATTCTATACATGGCATGTAGGTTAACTATCTACATTACAACATCTAATTGCACTTAACATGCATGGCTAACAAGGTATACATTATATTAGGCATGAATCATACATTCCTATTTATAGAGAGAGTGCAATTGTGAGTGTCAATGCATCAGGATGAAAAAGTGTGTGTGTGTGCATTACAAGGTAAATGGCATGTGAAGGTAAGGGTTTACACTAGTGCACATACTATATAGCAATGTCCAATTTAACTCAAGTTTACATATAGGTCCAAGGGTTTAGTTTTAGGCATATAGTTTAGTAACATGTGAAATCAAGGCTAGTCTATACATACATTATCTATTGAACTTGCATTCATTTCATCATAGGCATTTCTTACATACATTCATACAAGGATGCATAGGCACTTGTATACATTCCTACACATTGCATTCATTCATTTGTTCCTTGCATTTGATTACATACATTGTCTACATTGCATATATCATGGCATACCTATACTTATTCATTCATGCATTATGTTACCTACTACATGGATACTTGCATACATGCATGCTCTCCTATATTTATTCATATATAGTGCATATTTTTACATAACATGCCTACATAGGATATACTCATATCATATATTTCATATATCACTATATATATAGAGAGAGGGGCAAGGGAGGGGCATGAAGGGGGTGTGTGCTAGTGTGTCAATTTGTGTCTCAGTTTTAGGCATGTGTGATATGAGTGATACTATCAAAGCAATGTAATGTGTTAGGAAATCAGAATAGAGGGTGTAGTATGTATATGTGTGTGTAATGTGCCATAAAGGTGTGTCAAGTGTGTGTACAGTGAACCATAGGTGACAGTGTGTGGAATGTGTAATAGGTGACAGGAAATTACACGTGTGTGTGTGAGGCAATTCTGTGTGTGACAGGATGTGAGGGAAACAGTCCAGATTTTGTGTGTGTGTGTGACTTCATGAGTGTACCTGTGTGTGCATGTACATGAGTGCTTGTGTGTGTGTAGATAGGTGTAGACATGTGTGTGTGAGTTTAAATGTGTGACAGTGAACATATGTGTGTGTGTTAGATAGGTGGATGCAGGAAACAGTCTCAGAATTTCAAATAAACCAATTGGCAGTTCAACCAACAGCCCTTTAGCAACTAGCAACCCAAAAATCGAATTCAAATCCCATTGCTCACCACAAGTCACACACTAACATAAACATCATTCATACACATGTAGGTGAACCTGTCTAATCACTTGATATCATTTAAAACAGGTAAATACAAATTAAAATCAGGAAAGTTATTCTCAGCTTCAACGTATCAGTGAGTATCAGGAAAAATTGGGATTCAATGAATTCGATTCTGATTAATCATTAAAATTACAAATAATAGGTTGGTAACTAGTGTCACCAGTGAGGGTGTACTAGGAAGTGTCTTCGTGTCCAAGGATAGGACACAAATCGAGCCCAAACACCCACACGACACACGGACTGAACACAGTGTACTACAGTGTCGTGCACGCGTTCACAGAGGTCGTGGACACGACACACGACTCATGTGGCCACGTGGTCATGTACACGTGTAGCCTACATGTCAGGCTACACATTCGACACCCTGTGGGGTATCCACGATGTGTCCACTGTGGACACGAACACGTATTCGTGCGTGCTTGTGCGCGTGTTCAGCCACCTGCACGCGACAGCACGCGGCCAGTGCGGGCGTGTTTTCTCCACGAATACTAAACCATCTGCTCCCAAATTTTGGGAGTATGATGTCAGACATATCCCCTCACTCCACAAAAAATTTCGTGTCCCGAAGTGTCCTGTGTCACGAGATATAGACCCCGATACGCAGGACACGGGCGTAGGGTTCGTGCTGCGTGTCCAAAGCTAAAAACGTGACACAAACCGATACGAAACACCAAACACCCTTCACAAACATTCATACACACACCTAGATCTACAGATCTGTGTAATTAGAATTTCAAAATTCGTAAATGAATTCCTAAGAAGCATTTCTACAAACACCTATGTTCCTATTATGATACGTGTCCGATACAGAGACGAAATGTGCCCAAATCTCGGGGACAACTAGGGAATCCTTAAACCTAGCCCTATATGCAAAGAAAACAGGGAAAACAATGGGTTTAATTGGTTTACCTATTGAGTGTCAATACTCAAGAAAGGCTTCAAATGGAATGATTCCAAATAGCAACTCCCAAGCTCCAAATGGCACACAAACTGAGGTAAACCTCCAGAATCAGTAAACAAACAATAATTAGATCCTAATGCAAAAGACTAGGGTTAAAAAGGAGTTGAAATGAATTAAATAGAATTTTAGGGGAATGTGAAAATACCTCTCCTTCCAAAACTAGGTCAAGAACAAAAGAGGCAAGAACACACTAAGAGAATACTTATAGGCAAGGGGAAACCCTAATTAAATATGTCGATTTCAGAAGTTTCCATGTAAGCCTTGGAGGTCCTATAAATAAGTGGGAGGCTCATTTGTTCCTCACCATCCAAAGTTATAATCTTTTTCTAGTATAGTAAAACTTTCATACTTCCAATCTCTCTCTCTCTCTCTCTCTCTCTCTCTCTTTTGCTCCATAATATTCTTAATATCGCCTTAGCGATCTAGCTAAGCATTTGGGAAATGCTTGTACGGGTCTTCGAGGAGGAGCTTGTGCACCGCACGGGTCGAAGTGTAGCAAAAACACTAATTCCGTGACAATTGGTATCAGAGCGAAGGTCGGTTGGTTCTATGTCGACATCCGAGAATATCCAGGAGGGACCCACGTCGCCTAAGGAGGGGCACGCCCAGACGCACAAGAGGGGAAAGAATAAGGAGTCTACGGTGGAGCGTAGCCTTGCTGATCTTGCCGAGCGTGTTGGAGTCTTGGAGACAGGTTTGAGGGACATGGAGATGCATATGGGCTCCATGGAGAAAAGCAACACGAGGCTAAAAGAGTACTTCGATGGGATGGAAAGCAACGTTGCTTCGTCCATGGCAATCTTTCGGGAGCAATTCCAAGAGATCAGATCCGCACTTGAGGAGGAGCTCAAGAGGCATCGTGCAACGATTGAAGAATTACGTAGGAAGGTCTAAGGATATGGAGAGATAGAGACCATGGTCGAGAGTTGTGGAGAAATCAAGACCAAAGTTTCCATTCTGGAGAAGGCCATTGTGAACGGTGGACCTTCGAGTAGGGAGGCACCGTGGAGATGGAAGATCCTCGTGCCAAAATCCTTCAGCGGGATGCGAGACACCAAAGAAGTTGAGAACTTCTTATAGAATATGGAGCGATACTTTAAGGAATTGCACATCAACGATGACGCCGAAAAGGTGAATATTGCTTTACTCTATTTCACCGACAATACTATGATGTGGTGGTGTCGAAGGTGCATGGAAGCCGAGAAGGGATTATGATCGATAGAGACTTGGAAGGATCTCAAGAAGGAGATCAAGTCTCAGTTCTATGCGAAGAATATGAAGTTTACAGCGAGACAGAGCTTGCGGCAACTCAAGAATACCGGGGTGATCAAGGAGTACATTGCGAAGTTTACACGCTTGATGCTTGTGATATCTAGCATAGACGAGGAGGATCGTTTGTTCTTCTTTCTCGACGGACTTAAACCGTGGGCATCTCAATAATTGCTGCGACAGAGGGTACAAGACTTGAACACCGCCGTGGCAGCAGCCGAACGGCTCTTCGAGTGCGTATAGGACGACAATGATGCCAAGGTTAAGCCAAACTCCACTAAGGGGAATGGTAGGGGAGAGGAAGAGAGCTCTCCCAAGGAGGGTCCGTCCGAGGGAAAGAAGCATGAGAAGGCCCAACCCGAGCGAGTTGTTTCGTTCTTCATATGTGAAGAAAATCACTTTGCTCGAAATTGTCCGATGAGGAGCATGCATGTCAACATCGTCTAAATCGAGGAGATAGAAGATGAAGAATGCGAAGTGGGAGTGCACATAGGAGTGTTGCGTTTACTCAACGCCGTGAAGACCAAGTCTGCTGTGTCGAGGACTCCGAGCAGGGAGCTCATGTACGTTGACGTGGGGATCAATGGCATGAGCACACGGGTGTTTGTCGACACGGGTGCCACTCATAACTTCATCTTGGGTACGGAGGTCTGTCGCTTGGGTCTAGCCTTGGAGGAATACTCGAGCAAAATGAAGGTGGTCAATGTGGAGGCGTACCCTGTGCAGGAGATAGCCAAAGGAGTTCGAATAGCGATGGAAAGTTGGTCGAGTGTTGTCAATTTTACCGTTATGTTACTGGATGACTTCAAGATGATACTGGGCATAGATTTTCGTATTGCTGCTAAGGCAATTATGATGCCACATTTGGGAGTTATCGACTTCATGGAGGAAGGCTCATCGTGCATGGTAAAAGTTGTACGAGGCAAGCCTTCGAAGGAGAAAGCTATCTCCGCTATTCAGCTCAGGAAGGGTGGCTAAAGGGAGACGACATACCTAACGATGCTCGAAAAGAAAGAAGGCTTCAAGGAAGAAGGCCTTTCGTGCAAGACCAAGGGTGTTGCAAAAGGGCATCATGAGGAGCAACTTCCGCAAAAGGAGGTGGACCGTGCTACCGGGTTGGGCACGAGTGCAGAGATGCGTGTTGCCAGCTACACAGAGGCAGAAGTAACGAAGCAGAGTAACTCGTACAAGGAGTTACTCAAAGCTCCTGGAGGACATTCGGGTCGAAAGACTTACAATAGGATTCGCATGCGTGGAGGTGTGCAGAACCATGTGCAGCCACGAGACAAGGGGGATCGACGACTCGATAGCTCGCACAAGATTCGTCATGTACCGAGGAGGGAACAGACCGAGGCCAGAGTTGGTGCGTCGAACTAGTTTGATTCCAATCTTGAGGAGAAGATGGGCAAAGGAAAGCACCGTACGAGATGAACAAAGGAGGGACGATGTGCAACCATCATGCCTACGAGAGTGGACATCGTCTCGAGACTTGGTGCACCCATAGACAAGGTCGTCGACAAAACAGGTGGGGGAGAATGTCACACATTAAAGTTTGTGCCCCACCGAGACATACTTGCATAACTCTTTATGGACCGAGGTTATGCGGAAAGCTTTCAGAGTATTCCAGAAGATGGTAGAATCTTCTAGAAGGCCCCAAAATCTTTCAGAGGACCCGAGAATCTTCCAAAAGACTCAAGACCTTTCTAGATGTCTCATGATATTTCTGGATGTACTATAAGCTTCCTTAGAAATATCAAGTCCCAAGAATAATCCCTGAAATATGCCGATTCCAGAAGTTTTCATGTAAGCCTTGGAGGCCTTATAAATAAGTAAGAGGCTTATTTGTTCCTCACCACCCAAAGTTGTAATCTGTTTCTAGTATATTAAAGTTTTCATACTTCCAGTCTCTCTCTTTTACTCCACAATATTCTCAATCTCGCCTTAGCGATCTAGCTAAACGATCGGAGAAGACTTGTACGGGTCTTCGAGGAGGAAGCTTGTGCGTCGCACGGGTCGAAGTGTAACAAAAAAACTAAGTCCGTGACATATAGGTAATAATAGAAGTATAAATCATAAGTAGATCAAAATATCATTTAGGCTTAAATCCATGGCTAAAATTAAAGAATGATTTATTTATAGTCGTTTAGTCAATTTATTAGACCATTTGACTATTAATTTAGGGTTAAAGCACATAAATAAATGCTACTACACAATTTTGAAAAATTGATTAAATATGTAGGGCTCAAAGCCCATTTTACATTCAATTAAGGACAAGAGCCCAATAAAAGGATCAATTAAATAATATTGGCCAATAGCCCTTTTTTGGATAGTAATTTAGCTCATATAGTGACCAATTACAATATACTAGGGCTAATAGCCCATTTAATAATTAATATACTAATATAGGCCCAAAGGCTATTAAATAACTAAATTAAAAAGCCTAGGGCTAGAAAGCCCATTTAATAATTATCTAATAATGTTGGGCTAATAGCCCATTTTAGGATGAACATAAATAATGTAGGACTAAAAACCCAATTGAAAATGAATCATAATGATGTAGGGATAAAAAGCTTTGATTAAGGCATTATAGGACATAGCCCATATTCATATAAGTATCATAATCTATATTTATTATACACACACACACACACACACACACACATATATATATATATATATATATATATATATATATATATATATATATATATATATATATATACACACACACACACACACACTTATGCCAAGGCCATAAATAAAATATGTAAACATAAATGTTATATTACACTTTAGAAGCATATACGTACTTACATAGTATATATACAAATATTTAATCCATATACATATGCATAGATATATTTATATATATTTATTTTATACATAGGATTATTCATATATACTATGGGCTTCGGCCCAGTGCACTATTTGAAGAAAGTAAAAAAGAACAAAAGAAATACTTAAAGGCATGGCCCATTAATTTGGGCTCAGCCCTCAGCCTTGGTCATAAAAATAACAGTAGCAGAGAGAGAGAGAGAAACATAATCGAGAAAGAGAGAGAGGGAAGCAGAGAGTGAGAGCGGGAGAGAAATATATAGGGGAGAGATCGAATGCCTTACCACTGCGGTGGAGCATTACACGGAGAGTTTCTAGCACAGAGGCGCGGTCTGGCGTAGGCAGTGCCGATGATCGTCGGGTCAGCAGGCTCAGATCTGACACGCAAAAGATGGGCGATGGCGAACGGTGCTCAAGTGGCGATCTGGGCGACGTAGTTGTGACGCGGCAGAGAAATTGTGATGGGGGCAGTAGTATTTGTGTCTGGTGGCTACGGTGGAGTATGGTGGTGATGGTGGTGGTGTTAGTGGGTAGCATCGAGGAAGAGTAGGAGGTGTGTCATGCCTCGCTTTCACGTGATCGGAGATAGGTTGTGAGCGCGTCCATCCTACATCGCAGAATCGGCGGTAGTGAGCTGTCTAGACCTCAAATTCATTAGATAATCATGATTTCGATCTATGCTCAATCACATAACTAGTCACATGCCAAATAAACAATCACCACATCACGCATTTCACTATATCTTTTAGTACACCTTTTACAATACATATCCAGAGATAAATTCGGTAAATGATAAAGCAACATCTACTACTCAATATACAATCATCCAACTCTCAATGTAAATCTATACAAAAGTTCTATGTCTATTCTAAATCAACTGTCTCGTGTAGCACCCACATCATCCACAACTAGCACCTATCCTGTGTGACACAATGCTAGAGTAGAAGTTAAGTCACTTATAAAGTATCCAGTCATGAAAGGAGCAAAGTACAACCCTACAATATAAAATATACAAAGTAGATCCATAATGAAATGATCTGAACAATAGACGAACATGCAAAGTGACACTGAATGAATAAAAGACAATGAACATGTGATTGAAATACCAGTTCCTATGTGATCTGCTGTCACACAATAAGCACAATTCAATACAATAGTACCAATGGTACGGTCTGGTCTAGTCACACGTGGATGATATGCGACTAGACTATCCATAATATTACACTAAATAGGTTTGATCATATAGAAGCTAAATATTTTTCCAATCCCGACACAATCAACCAATCAATCAATCAATCAATCAATGTACGATGGAAATCAATGCTAACATGTGTCACTCTCGTGTCCAATATGCAAAATTCCAAAAGAGAAATACAATGTAAATTCAAATTGTAGTGTACTTGCCTTAGCCCAAATCTTGTATAAGTTGCTTCCTTAGTCCAAAACCTATTCAAAATACAATAAACAATTCTTATTAAAATTCCTCAAGACTTTGGCCCAACTAGAATTTTCCTTAGAACCTAAAAGTCCCCAAAACAATCAACAAGCCCAATATTACTCACTAAAATCCTAACCATACATAATCCCTATCTAGCCTTCATTAATCATTAATCCAAACTTATTAAAACCCATATGATCTCCGGCCCAACCCATATTTACACAATAGAAACTTATCAAACAGAGTCCAAAAGCCCACTCCTATTACTGCTACTACTACTGCTTTCTCATTCTTCTCCTTTATTCTTTCTAAAAAATCCCACAGGCTTACAAGCCTGGCCCAACTGTTTGATCCATTCACCAAAGCAGAGAAGAGACACAAGTACACAATTGATCAAACCTATAACTGCTGCCATTTATACTTCAAAATAATAACCAGCCTATAGACTAAGGAGACCTGGATAAAGCTCTCAAAAACACCACCCTAACTCCAACGGTCAAAACTAACACAACTCTCCAACATCTATTGTCACCCAAATCCCAACTGATTTGCTATCCAACCAACGACTACTTCTCGATTGAACTTCTCTAACTTAACCTCCAATGCACAGTATAAAATCTAGACATCTACTAGTGTCAGTTCGACACAGGGGTGCACAACCATCTGTGTCCAAGCAGAGATTGGACACAACTCAAAAACCTTACTAGACATAGGCCAGAGCTCACAAAATAGAAGAACCAGATGTCCATAACCAGTTTAGCAAGCGTATAATACCTGAATCAAGGAATGTAATTGACATAGTCCCCTGAGTCGGACACACCCGTCCCTGCCTTCGGTTCCAAAAAATTGTGTATCTGGGTTTGTCTGCAGCATTACATCAAACATATGGTGTGAAATTCAACCGAAAGACATTCAGAGTATAGATTAGAACATCGAAAGGAATTCACAGAGATCGGCTATCAAAAGAACCACTCAGCTCAAAGTGATGGATCACACAAAAATTATATTTGATCAATCGAAGTATAGATTTCCCTCCTCGAGTTCATTCTGTTAAACTTTGAGTTGATCAATCGTCTTTTTTCATCAATCGAATGTCTTCACCTATTCGACTGCGAGATCAAAATTGAAGCAACAGAGAAGGTCAAGGAAGGGAACTCACCAACAAAAACTGATCGAGGGATCACCGGAGTTCTATCGATTTGGTTGTTGCTACCGTCGAGGAAAGAATAGCGCTACCAAGGAAAGATCGTGGGAGCTTGTGGAAAGCCATGGCCGCGAGCTCCCTTGTCGAAAAGGAAAAAAAAGGAGGCTCGACGCTGCTTCGAGGGACGTGGTCCTATCGCGATAGAGGAACTGGTCGAAGCTACGGTTGTTCTGCTCGCCGATCCACCATGGCCAGAGCTCCGTGAGGAAGAAGAAAAAAAAGAGGGACAATAGGAATGCAAAATAGCAGGATTTTGTCGCTTGAGGGGGGTGATAAAGGAGGAGTCGGGAGAGGCTCTATTTATAGGGACGACGAGCGGGGTTGGTCGTTAGCCACCGATGGCAGAGATCGGCCGGCCAATGTTAGTGAAAAGCAACGGTCGAGATTGATTAACTATATCGATGGAAATATTCGAGAGACTCCTGGACAGGTCGACGAGATCGCTAGCTGGAGACACGTAGCAGAGTTGCTGCACTGTCAGAGATGAGAGCGGACGTGCACCCTGTGCTGGCTGGCCGAGCGAAGAAGAAGAGGACACATCTGTCTGGAAAGTGAAGTTTAAATAAACTTAACGGGTCGAAGAAAGGGATCTAATGGTCATAACCCAGACTCCTAGTATGTGTAGCTCATGCTTAAATGGCTAATGGGCTGACTAATAGGAGTTTGATTTAAACTAAGTTGGTCTAATCAAATTCATGGACTGGCTGATCTGGCTTAACAAAGGTTTTGGCTGTGGTTTTGTAGATTGGTTAGCAAAATGGACTGTAGGCTATTAGGAATTGGGTTTGCTAAAATATGAACTAGCTTGGGATTTGAGGTTTAATAGATGGTTTATGACTTAGGCAATAGGTTGGCTAGGTCCAATTCATAGGCTTTAAGAAAAGGTGGGCTAGTGCTATCCAATAATAAATACTACTAAACAAAATGAATAACTAATCTCATAACCAAACAATCTTATAGGAAAAACATAATTGATGAGAAATGACCAATTCTTCTGATTTATGGGAAGTGGGGTTACAAATCTACCCACCTTAGAAAAATTTTGTCCTAGAAATTTCAAAGGGCACGACTAGAATGAATGATACGATAAAATCAATGAGCACGATTGGGAATAGGAAAGAACCTATTTAGCACGACTAGACATGATTCAGAATAATCAAGAAAATTTGTAAGTTACACGATAATGACCATATTTGTTAAGACATGGTCGAAGAATATGATTTCGCACGATTAAGAAATAAATGGCATGACTAGGCATGATTAGAAATAATTAAAGACAACAACTTGAAAGTGACATGGTGTTGATCAAAATTGGTAAGGCACAATCGAGAAACACGAGTTGTCACAAGTAGGGCCAAAAGATATAGTCACGAATAATATTAATCACGACTAAGGATGGAATCAGAAATGTTTAGACAACAATCAATTTTATAAATAGTTTGGTTTGGCACGACTAGAATAATAAATTCATAATGATAAAAAATTAGGCACAAAAATGATAATGATATTGGCATGCTTATCGAAGCACGATCAAAACATAGGCATTATTGGGATAAAACAAAATGATATAGTCACGGCTAGTAAAAATATAATTTATTTAGGCACGATTACGATAAAATCATTTTTAGGCACGATAGAAATATGAGAAAAATAGTGTAGTCACGGCCAGATTATAGTCTAAGCACGATTAAGGGTAAAATAGCACGATCATAATTAATTAGGCACAGTTTTGTTCAAAAATTTTAAGAGAGATTTGGTTTGGCACGATTAAGAATACAACTCCTTTAGGCACAAATAAGATCAAAATCATTTAGGCACGACATAGTCATGACTAAATAAATCGTATAGGCCCGATCGAATACTTAACCAAAGACATCTAAGCATGGTGAAAGTCAAAATCATTAAGCACGATCATGGATAGAATCAGAATAAGATCACCTATGCATGTAAAGTCATATAGGCATGGTCAATAAAATATGTATGGGTGTGGTCTAGTGGAATAGAGTCAAAATCAAAGAGAAGGGAATGTAGAAAGATATAATCGATCAAAATCTATTAACAGAAAAAATAGTCATAGAATGACAAGAACGACCTAAACTATGATTGAGCATTCCAATTTTCTACAGTCTTCCAATGGCATTAGATAGAGGATCTGCATGGGCCACCACTAAAAATGTGTCATGCCCCGCTCCTACTTGATTGGGTACAGGCTGTGAGCGCATCCAGTCTACGCCGCAGAATCGACGGTAGTGAGCTGTCTAGACCTCAAAGTCATCAGATGATCATGATTTTGATCTATGCTCAATCACAGAACTAGTCACGTGCTAAATAAATAATCACCACATCACACATTTTACTGTATCTTTTAGTACACCTTTTGTAATACATATCCAGAGATAAATTCGGTAAATGATAAAGTAACATCTACTACTCAATATATAGTCATCCATAAATACAGTCATCCAACTCTCAATGTAAATCTATATAAAAGTTCTATGTCTATCCTGAATCAACTGTCTCGTATAGCACCCACATCATCCACAACTAGCACCTGTCCTGTGTGCCACAAAGCTAGATTAGAAGTTAAGTCACCTACAACATATCTAGTCAAGAAAGGAACAAAGTACAACCCTACAATATAAAATATACAAAGTAGATCTATAATGCAATGAGCTGAACAGTGGATGAACATGCAAAGTGGCACTGAATCAATAAAAGAGAATGTACACGTGATTGAAATTCCAGTTCCTATGTGATCGGCCGTCACACAATAAGCACAATTCAATATAATAGTATCGGTGGTACGATTCGCTCTAGTCACACGTGCACGATGTGCGACTAGACTATCCACAATATTATATTAAATAGGTTTGATCAAATGGAAGCTAAGTATTTCCCCCGATCTCGACACAATCAATCAATCAATGTACAATTAAAATCGATGCTAACATGTGTTACTATCGTGTCCAATATGCAAAATTACAAAAGAAAAATATAATATAAATTCAAATTGTAGTGTACTTGCCTTAGCCTAAATCTTGTAGAAGTTGCTTCCTTAGTCCAAAACCTATTCAAAATACAATAGAATTCCTATTAAAATTCTTCAAGACTTTGGCCCAACTAGAATATTCCTTAAAACCTAAAAGTCCCCAAAATAATCAACAAGCCCAATATTACTTACTAAAATCCCAACCATACAAAATCCCTATCTAGCCTTCATTAGTCATCAATCCAAACTTATTAAAACCCATATGATCTTTGGCAACCCATATTTACATAATAGAGACTTATCAAACAGAGTCCAAAAGCCCACTCCTATTACTAATGCTGCTACTGCTTTCTCATTCTTCTCCTTTATTCCTTTCCAAAAATCCTACATGCTTACAAGCCTGGCCCAATTGTTTGATCCATTCACCTAAGCAGAGAAGAGCCACAAGTCCATAACTGATCAAACCCATAACTGCTGCCATTTATACTTCAAAATTATAACCAGCCTATGGCCTAAGGAGACCTGGCCCAAAGCTCTCAAAAACACCACCCTAACTCCAATGGTCAAAACTCATTCAAAACTAACACAACTCACCAATAGCTACTATCACCAAAATTCCAACTGATCTGCTATCCCAACCAATAGCTACTTTTTGATTAAACTTTTTGAACTTATCCTCCAATGCACAGTATATAAAACCTAGGCATCTACTAGTGTCAGTTCGACACAGGGTGCACAACCATCTGTGTCTACGTAGAGACTGGACACAACTCAAAAGCCTTTCTAGACACAGGCTATAGCTCATAAAGTAGAAGAAACATATGTCCATAACCAGTTTAGCAAGAGTATACCTGAAGCAAGGAAAGCAATCGATAGTCTCCTGAGTTGGACACACGTGTCCCTATCTTCTGTTCCAAACAACCGTGTATCTGGGTTTGTCTACAGCATTACATCAAACATATGGTGTGTAGTTCAACTGAGAGGCATTCAGAGTATAGATTAAAACATCGAAAGGAAGTCACAGAGATCGGCTATCAAAAGAATCACTTAGCTCGAAGTGATAAATTATACATAAATTACATTCGATCAATCGAAGTATAGATTTCTCTCCTCGAGTTCATTCTATTAAACTTTGAGTCGATTAATCGTCCTCTTTCATCGATCGAATTTCTTCACCTATTCGACTGCGAGATCAAAATTGAAGTAACAAAGAAGGTCAAAGAAGGGAACTCAATAACAAAAACTGATCGAGGGATCATAGGAGTTTTGTCGATCTGGTCGTTGCCACCGCCGAGGAAAGAATAGCACCACTGAGGAAAGATCGTGGGAGCTTGTGGAAAGCCATGGCTGGGAGCTTCTTCGACAAAAAAGAAGAAGAAGGAGGCTTGATGTTGCTTCGAGGGATACGGCCCCATCATGGAAGAAGAACTGGTCGGAGCTATGGTTGCTCTGCTCGTCGATCCGCCATGGCCAGAGCTCCGTGAGGAAGAAGAAAAAAGAGGGACAATAGGAATACAAAATAGCAGGGCTTCGCCGCTTGAGGAGAGTGATAAAGAAGGAGTCAGGAGAGGCTCTATTTATAGGGACGACGATCGAGGTTGGCCGTTGTTTGCCATTAAAATCTTTTGATTGTAATTTCAATTACAAATAGAGCAGTATTAAAATATAGGACTTAGATGTAGTCCTAGGAGTACACTTTTATTTATCTGGGTCCCTGTGTCGATGGAGCGAGTGGTAATGCGTTGACTCCATTGACGATCTGACGACGGTTCTCGGTTCTTTGAAGGTCTGAGTTGCTCTGGGTGCTGGAGCTTACGGAGATGAAGAAGACATTGAGTGTCTATATCTGCCTCTCTTACTGTGTGTATATAGGTCTCTGTCCGTAGGTATGTGTGGAAGAAGGAAATAATCTCTCTATTTATAGCTTGCAGACTGGCTGCTCATGAGCGCATATGTAGGATGCGCCTGTACGTGGGGACGCTACGTGGTTGAAGCTACAGGAGTCGCATAGATGATGCACCATCATTTGTGGATTGAATCCTTCATGTTGCTTTTGTGGGCTGGCACATAGCAGGGGAGAGGATTTTTCTGTTGCTGAGATCTTGGGTGATTAGCACCCTTTCATAGGCTGAATTGAGTCAAAGGACACGTGACGCATGTTCGTAGCTCAAAGATCTCGTATTTGCTGGAGGGTAATCTGATAGATTACGCCTGGGATTGGGCTCATAAAAAGACTTTGGCTCGTAACCTTCAGGAGTTACGAACCAGTCTGGGCACATGGCTTTTGAGGTGCATACGAGGCTTCAGTAGCGACCTGACTTCTATTTTTAGGGATCAGAGGAAGTCAGAGGCGTATGTAGAGGTTTGGACGCATGGCTGCAGAGGCACATGTGAATGGCTGGGCGGCCACGTGGCTTGTAACCACCGAAAGAGATTAATGATGACGTTGACGTCAGCGGCGCTTCATTTTCTGTAAAAGCTATTGCTGCTCTGTCATCGAGGCATGGCTGCTGTCGTGTCAGGACTTCAGCATTTAATGTTTTTTGACGGGTGATGGACTGTTGAGTGGGTGCATTGATCTACGTTCCACTGGGCGCATGGGTCTATGTTGATTAGGATGTATAGATCTGTACTTTATTGGGCACATCCATACAGGGTGCTTAGTAGCGATTGGCGCATCTATAGGATGCACGGTATCTGACCGGCGCATCCATTTGTATGATGCGTCTTTATTGGTCCAACTGTTGCGTTCCTCGAGTACTTTAAATAGCCGTTTTTGACTTGGCCGAATTCGAAGCATCAGGTTCATCACCATAAATGCAAATTTATGATACGAAATTCGGAGAGCCCGCCACTTGGCAGATGGATTTGATTTGTCCGGCCTATAAATAGCAGCAAGAAGAGAGTTTGCTTCTCATTCTCTCACGTCTTCCTGAATAAACTTATTTGTTCGAGCACATTTTGTTGACAAGATGCTCCCGAGGATGAAGATACGACGAATTGTCTTCATTCATGCACTTGAAGGTGACTGTTACATCCAAAAGTCAAAATCGAGGACTTTTGAGGCAGACGGAAGGTGCCTGTTGCATCCAAATATTGGGATGCTCGAGCCCCGTCTCCGTTATGCTGGAAGAGACGCAGATCAAAATTGTGGTGCTCCTATCTTCCTTGGGCTTTGGAGAGCTCTTTCTCCTGCAAGAGTGGGGTATTTTCCAGTCTGGTTGTGTTGAAAGCTGCTTCTTTAGCCGCAGATCGGAGTTGCGGTGCTCTCCTCTTCATTGGGCTTTGGAGAGCTCTTCCTCCAACTAGAGGGTGGTTGATCGCCAATCCTTGTTCTGCTCAATAAATGCTTTATTAGTCGAAGCACTTGATAGGGTCGCAGTAGAGCGCATATGCTGAGACTTCATGATACGTATAACTGAGACGCTAAAATGGATGCGCCTGACTGAGACGCTGAAATAGATACACCTGACTGAGACGCTGAAGTGATGCGCCTGACTGATGATGCGCCAGATAGAAGGCGTATGACAGTTTGCTGCACCTGTCTGTAGTCTTAGGATTATTCCTTTTATGTAGAAATTCTCCTTTGTAAAGCCTTTTTTAGACATGTAATAGACTTTCATATGAAATAAAAATCCTTTTGATGTCACTTTTGCTGTCTTGCTATGCCCAGTACTTCATTTGATGTTCCCTGGCGCATGTAACGTTAGGCACATAGAAATTCTAGCCTATAGATGCGCCTAAAATTCCATGCTTCTACAAGACCCCCTTCAAAGTTTTCAAAACTTTCTGTCAAGTTTTGGAATACTTTGAATAAGAAGCATGGTATGGTCTTCAATGGGGCGCACAACTGTTCGGGGATGTAATCCTTTACTTTAATAAAAGATAAAGAATTTTGTGGTTTGTTCATTTTTGCTGTAATGAACTGGTGATTTGTGTTGACCTATTATCTTTTGCGCACCTTGGTTTTTAGGTACAGATAATAAGTTTGAAAGAACTGACATGTTTGCTCAGAGGTAATATGGATATGGCAAATATGGGGTTCAAATAATAGAATCTTCCTACTCAGAGGTGTTATTGTAATGCCCATATCTCGTATTACGTATTTGGAATACGTGTACGTATTTTGACCCGTATTGCATGTCTTTCTGCTTGATTTATTTTGGCATTTTATTGATGGGTTTATCTTTGTTCGATTCGGCTAGTTGGCTTGGTTCGGTTTTGTTGGAGAACCAACCCACCTACCTACCACCACCATCACCATTTATTAACTCCCACTCCTTTCTCTCTTCTCATTAACTCTTTTCCATTACTTCTTCTTCACCATTACTTCTCTACCAACCTGAGAGAGTGGAGAGCTTAGACAAGTTCATCTTGCTTCATGGAGAAACTCTATTTTTTATTGTTCTATTGTCTTCCTCATGTGTTTCTAACCCACTTTAGTACTTAACATTTTTCAATTCCATGGTTAAAATCTTGTAAATCTAGCTTTATGGTATTTTCGGTTTCCATAAATTTTGATCTATCAAACTTGTATATTTTTGCTAGTTGATGGTTCCATGTTGTAGAGAATTCCATTCTATCTAAATTTTACCTATGGGAGTCTGGAATTGGGTTTCTATTGTTGTTTGGAGGAGCATAGTGGCCATGGTATTTTTCATAGACATGTTCTCTGTGGGAGCCATTAAATTGTACTCTGAGCTGCATGAGCATATTTGCTCCAGCCATATGGCCATTTAATTGAATATTTAATTAATTATATTTATTAGCTGGCCACGTGCAAGTGTTTAAATGCTGTGCCGCATGCTTATTACTTGTTGGCCGTATGGCATTTGCTGTTTGCCTGGCCATTAATTAATTGCAAGGTTAATTGCCTTGGCCGCATGATCATTATTTATAGCTGGCCGCATAAGACCTTAGCTTTAACTGCTTTAGCCGCATGGCCTTTTATTTAATTGTATTAATTTATTGCCTTGGCCGAATGCTTGCATGCAATATTTGCATGGCCACTATTTAATGGCCACTAGTAAATTCCTAGCCGCATATGGCCCATGCCATGTTTAGCCGCATATGGAAACTCTAATATTTTTCCTGCATGTATTACAAGCATTTGCTTGCTGCTTACATTAATTTGTTGGCTACTATTCATTAAATTGTATGCGGCTAGCATAGCTTGCATGCTTTTATAGTTGGCTACTATTCATTTGTGAGCCGCATGGTATAGTATTTAGCTTGCATTAGAATAAGCTTTGCATGGCTGTGTATGCTTTTATATATAATAAATTAGCTTTACATAGCTGTGCATGCTTTTATATATAATAAATTTGGTTTGCATGGCTGTGCATGCTTATATATATAATAACTTGGCTTTGCATGCATTAGTGGTATATTTATATAATAATTGGCCTGCATGCATTTGCATGTCTCCAATACTTGGCCGCATGCATGTCCTATACTTGGCCGCATGTATTTGGCCATCAGCTTAAGTTAGCCGCATGGCTTACATTGGAATGGCATTATTTAATACATTATTTAATGGCATTATATTAACAAGTTGGCCTTGCTTGTATTTACATGCAACCACAGTTGGCCGTATGGCTTATATTGGAATGGCATTATTTAATACATTATTTAATGGCATTATATTAACAAAGTTAGCCTTGCTTGCATTTACATGCAACCACAGTTGGCCGCATGCTTATCATGATTATTAATAATTATAGCCGTATGGCACTTCAATGTTGGCCGCATGGCCTTTTCTTAATTATTGCATGCATTAGCAATGCAATGCTTGCTTGGCCAATTCTTAGCTTCAGCCGCATAGTGCTCCCCCTTCCACTGTGGCCGCATGGCCTTTTTCAAGTCTTTGTCTGCATGATTAAATATGCATGGCCACGTGCATGTTTAAATATGTTAGTCTTTTTGCAAGTCCTTGCTTGCATGGCCACGTGCAATGCACTGCTTGCTGAGCCGCATAAGGCCTATTGCCTTGCTGACCGCATATTGCCATTAGCAATTTAATGCATTTTGCATGCAACCTGTTTTGGCCACGTAGGCTACTATTAATTAATTAGCATTAAATATTTAAGCTGAGCCGTATGGCCACTGTTCATTTATGGCTGCATGGCATTAGCACTAATTATAGCCGCATGCTCATTTATATATGCTGGCCGCATGAAAGTATTTCCTGAGCCGCATGAGTCCACGTCCTTATACTACTAATATTTAATTACCATTTGTATGCTTGTGCCATAAATTTTAATATGTTCTCTGACACGATGGTGACCCGTTGTGGTGCACTTTTGACAATTGATATGACGTGATAGTAGCCCGCCGTGGCGCACTCTTGACAAATAAATTTGACATGATAACTTGACATGATAATTGATAAACCTGACATGATATATCTTGAAGGCTGTTGCGATGGCTAACATGACATGACAAGTGTGAATGACCTGGACACCGTGGACGATTGTGCTTGTACAAATGAACCCATCTTGTCTTGCATCATGTCTAGGACAGGGACCCCTGAGTACCACGGTCGGGGGTACCTACGGTAAAATTGACTGAGGCTAATAACTAGAATAATCCAGAAGTCATGAAGAGATTTCCCCAGCTACAGGCAATCCCGTTATCTGGGCACCCCACTTGGGATCGGTAGCCTGCCGACAAGTAGGGCACATTTCCAGCACACTGTCATGTGTTGCACCCTTATTGTACTAATATTCGACCTGGATGGTCTGCAGGGCTTGTGGCTGTAGAATAATCTCACTGCATCTTGCTAGTAACTAGGCCTGTGATAACCCTAGTTAGTTAAAGTATCAAGCCGTACTTATTGCTTGACCGTGAAATGTTGGATGGAGTTCAATCAGTCTAGTCTTGTCTTGATCCAGTACAAGATTGTCACATGACCTGTTTTCTTATTTTATCTTGCCGATAAATGGTAGGAAAAACCAAGTTCTGTTCAGACGAAGGGTTACAACCCCGGTCCTTGTTTGGTTTACGGATTGTAACCTGTCATGCTTTTCCTTAATTTCTCTCTTTCATTATATATTATTATTCTTGTGCTAATTGCTGGTTTAGTTCCTAAGTGAAGCCTCCTTTGTGGCACTTGCTCTTTCTGGGATCTGACCCAGCTGGTTTTGTGTGACCAGATACCGGAGAAACTCTAGAGGATCTACCGACTTTTCAGCCCGATGGTAACCACCAGGCGTAACCAGGGCAACGAGTGGGTTATTTTTGGCTCTCCCACTCTATTGTAAAAATTATTCTTTTGAGGCGTTTAGCCGGCGAGCACGTGTTAGCTCGTATTGCACCTTTACTTACTGTCCGCCTACGGGCTGTAACATGATTGACAAATCATAGGGTTGATCATGTATGACTGAAACTCTTGCTAGTCTTCATATTTTGTAACAACTAGCTTCATGATCAGCTGAATATGTAATGTTTGGGATGCCTTACTGTCACGACCCGCACCCGCTTTTTGGACGCGAGCTCGTGAGCAAGCCAGCTACGTATCGAGCGGACTCCAGCCCGACTCGAGTACATATAAGCTGTAAAGGTCATGGTATCATATCTAATCTAAACTATATCTCAATCTACAAGAATAATGTAAAACAAGAATGAACAATTATGGATCATGGTCTGCAGCCCATTAGCATATTGTTCGATTAGACTCTAAGAATGATAAGAGTTTATAAATAAGCAGAGTATATCATGGCATGGAATATAAAGCACGAGAAGATAATAAAGAAATATCACAAGCAATACCTGTATCATACATCGCAATCCTCTACCATCCCGCTTTGCTAACTAACTCCATGCAGTCGCTAAACCTGAAGAGATCATCAGGTCCTCAGAGGACTAGCAAGATACATAATATACATGCCAACATGTAACAGTACAAATATACAAAGAAGTAAGGAACAATCAAGGTTACCCAACGAGACAAATGAACTAAGACACAAGATCTAAACACAAGGATCCTAAGACACTGGCATGCCATACTAGAAATGGCTAATAGGTCAAAGCTATAGACTGCAGTCAAGGCAAGTACTCACAATCTATAGTGTCTCAATCGCAGTCAAGGCAAGTACTCACAACCAAGACGGTAGCCAATCCTAGTATAAAATCCTATAGACCGTAGTCAAGGTAAGTACTCACAATCTATAGAATGTCAAAGTCGAGTCCTACTCAAGTCATATCAAGTCAAGTCAAGTTATAATCAAGTCGAGGGAATCGTGATGTAGGACTAGACGACTCTATCAAGGAATACATATGAAACTAAAACAGTGTAACAGATAGAAGTATCATAACAGAAAGGAACGAGAATGTGCAGGCAACTAGAAACATGTAATGTAAAACTATATCAGGATGAGTGTATTAGACAAGGAGTAAAGCAATCACGAATGTAAGAAAAAGAACCACAGCGAGATGATGAACAATCATATAAATTATACTGTACAAGTTGGCAAGGTATACTTGCCTGGTTCTGCGATGTGAGGATGAAGTTTCGTTCCCGTGTCCACGCCTCTGGAACCCGACGCTCATAGATAATTAATTAACTAAATTAAGCCACTACTCATAAACTTACAATATGACTTAATTAGTCAAAATAATGTTTTAAGATTATATTCAATTTCTCATGGGACCCTTTAGACCTATACAATCACATACAGGCTCCACGAGACACCGAACACAGTTTTTTGGGTTTTCAACTCCCAATTAGTCAGTTATGCCCCTACTTCAATACTATACTTAGAAATCATATAAAAATCATTAAAATATTATTTAAACTAATTTTATATAGAATTAACTCTAAAATTATAGAATTAATGTTTCTAAAGGCATTTATGACTAGTTGATTACTAAGTTAGCTAGTTAACCCGAAACTTGTCCGGAACATAGTTAATTACTCATAATTGATAAAATAACCCAAAAATAAAATTTAAATAGAAGTAAAATACTTTATTTTCCAAAATAACATCAAAGATACAAGGGTAAGATTATACTACAAAATCTGAATTAAATACAAATAAATATAATTATTAATATTTATTAATGTCCAACATGCCTACATAGGGTTGGGTTCAGTTTGGAAGAGGTTTGGGAAGGTTTGGTGCAACCGGATCTCCTAAAAAGTCATAAAGGCTTTCTTACTAATTATTTAAATAAAAATTATGACTTGTGCCATGATTTGAATGGTTAACATGCAAGGGACTACCGTATGACCATGTCACTCCTAACATGGCTAGCATGCTAGTTAAAGCACCCAATAATGCTAGGCATGCCATACTTTCTAGTCGTCTTGCATATTCAAACTCAACCATGGCTAAGGTCATCTATAATAATAAGTATTTAATTTAAAGATACTCATAAATTTCATAAAATCCTATTTAAGCCAAATAAATAAATAAAATAATCCAAAAATTCTGGGGTTTTACATCCTACCCACCTTAAAAAAATTTCGTCCTCGAAATTAAATTTAGGTTCACTAACAAAGAATCGCGCTAGTGTAACTAGGAATAGTTCAAAGAATACGCTAGGTCACTACGGTGTCTCCTAATAACTCAAGTAATAATCAATCCTAAATAATTTGGTTTACTACATCTCTATCATAAAACTATTGATAGTTATCTCTAGTCGGTATTCTTGGTACAAGCGGTCTTACAATAATGACGTTGAAGGTTTGCCCTCCTAACCATATTATTGTCACAACTATATAAGTCTCATTTCACCTAATCAATCTAAGTGATACCTACCAATCTATCTAATCCTAACTTTACAACTGGTAGGGCATAATGCTAAATGGGCTGGGTTAGCCTATATTTAGGTTCTTCTAGTACGGGGTCAGTCTATACTCTAAAACTACTACTCTATTCTTGATCAAGCGACTACCATAAAGGGCGTAACCTAGTATGATCATTTAGCCATTTCTAAAACGTCTACCCACCTTTGGTCAAACTACCTCATCAAACACATGATGCCCTATGGCATATGGCATCTATAATTCCCCTTATCTATCAAGCAATCACAATACAATAAGCAAACTTACACTATAACTTAAGAATTCTTTTTGATAAATCCTATATAGCACGATTATTCGTCGCTCCGAAATAGAAAGAGACGAGAATCAATGGTACGGAAAAGCAAGGAAGAATAATCGAGAACAAATACGAGGTTTCAAAGACGGTAGAGAAATTTCTAAGGGAATTTGCAAGGCAGAGTGGATTGAGATTCTAAGGTTTAGTCACATTCGCAGGCTCGTATCAGTACAGTTACGTAACCGACACGAAATGCTCTGACCTGCATGGGCCACCACAAAAACTTGTCACGACCCACACCCGCTTTTCGGACGCAAGCTCATGAGCAAGCCAGCTACGTATCGAGCGGACTCCAGCCCAACTCGAGTACGTATAAGCTGTCAAGGTCATGGTATCATATCTAATCTAAACTATATCTCAATCCACAAGAATAATGTGAAACAAGAATGAACAATTATGGATCATGGTCTGCAGCCCATTAGCATATTTACTACCAAAATACACTCAATTAGCGATGGATATTTAGCGACAGAAATTTTTCGTCGGTGTTAGCGACGGCTTCGTGGCCGCTCAGCGACTGAGTACCAACTACATGCCTTTGCCATTTTTTAATTTAATTTTAGGGGGAGGAAAGGTCGCACGTCCGTCGCTAGACTGTTGGAATTATAGCGACGGATACCCAGTCGTCGCTACGTAGTCGATTATTTGGTGGAAATTGTGTAGAGAATTGGCGGGACATATCTTCGACTATGTAGCGACGGATATTCAGTTGGCACGTATCAAATATGGCGACTACGTAGTGACGGGTTTTCTTTCGTCGCTATTCAGTCGCTATATATACGTACCAGACTTTAAATGAAACGACGGGGGGAACTTTTCGCATTCCTCCCAAATTCATTCTCTCTCTTCTCTCTATCTCTCTCTCGCCGGTGTCGGCTTCGGTGATCGACGTCGGTATCATCGTCGGCGTCGACGTCCTCTCCTCTCTCTCTTCTGAAGGTAACCCCCTCTCTCTCTCTCTCGATCTCTCTCTCTCTCTCGGGGTCTGGGAGGCGGGCTTGGGGTTGTGGCGTCGGGGGCTGGACGGCTGGCTTGGGTCGGGGGCTGGACGGTGGGCTTGGGGTGGCGGCGTCGGGGGCTGGGCGGCTGGCTTGGGGCGGGGGCGTCGGGGGCTGGGCGGTGGGCTTGGGGCAGGGGCGTCGGGGTCTGGGAGGCGGGCTTGGGGCTGGGGCGTCGGTGGCTTGGCGGCTGGCTTGGGTCGGGGGCTGGGCGGTGGGCTTGGGGCGGCGGCGTCGGGGGCTGAGCGGCTGGCTTGGGGCGGGGTCTGGGCGGTGGGCTTGGGGCGGAGGCATCGGGGACTGGGCGGCTGGCTTGGGGCGGGGTCTGGGCGGTGGGCTTGGGGCGGGGGCGTCGGGGTCTGGAGGGCGGGCTTGGGGTTGGGGGCTGGGCGGTGGGCTTGGGGCGTCGGGGGCTGGGCGGCTGGCTTGGGTCGGGGGCTGGGCGGTGGGCTTGGGGCGTCGGTGGCTGGGCAGCTGGCTTGGGTCGGGGGCTGGGCGGTGGGCTTGGGGCGGCGGTGGCGGGGGCTGGGCGGCTGGCTTGGGGCGGGGGCGTCGGGGCTATTTGCAACCGACGCACAGCCATAAGCACTCTTCATATATATATGCAACCGAACTACTGGACTGGGCGGCGGGCTTGGAGCGGCGGGCTTTGGTCGGGGGCGGCGGGTGGCTTTGCTTCTCAAATTCATCTGAGTTTATATATTGGCTAAATAATATGTTATCCATATTGGGTGTTCTATTAGTTTGGTGGTGTTTGGATTAGTAAATATGAATATGGGGTTTGGATTCATGGTGTATATATATGTTCACTGTCTCAAGGACAGTGCGAGTTCTATCAGTTGTGTGCTTCTGTATAGATGTATATATCTATACATCTAGCTGTGATATACATATGTGTATGTAAAAATCTCAGTTAGCGACGGACTAGTTACCGGTTAGCGACGGATATTTCCAGCTCCATTTGCATTAATCTACGGTACGACATGGTGATCAGGACATAGTCCCTGCAGCCATTTGACTGGCGAGGCAGAAACTATGTAGCCGTAGATAAAGTTGACTGTCTTCCGACCCTCATCCCTCGGCAATGATGATACGACAACCTATCACTATATCTTATATAGTAGTAGATGATGTCTTAGTATTACATTAAGTGAGTTCATCTTGATTCTGTTATATCCTTCAGATACTAGATACGATAAGAACATATACTACACGATATGTATACAGAATATAGATGATTCACACTAATGTATGCTAGAATGAATTTTGGATTGTGTTCTGAGCCATCCGTTCTTACACTTAAAATATATAGGAATTAGTAGTGTAAGAGCGCCGGAGAGAGTGAGAGCGCCGGAAGGGGGGAGGAGAGAGAGAGAGAGTAATTAATGGTACGACATGGTGAAGTAGTACTGTATTTTGGCTCCAGTTCCAGCTCAATTTGCATTAATCTACGGTACGACATGGTGATCAGGACATAGTCCCTGCAGCCATTCGACTGGTGAGGCAGAAACTATATAGCCGTAGATAAAGTTGACTGTCTTCCAACCCTCATCCCTCAGCAATGATGATACGACAACCTATCACTATATCTTATATAGTAGTTGATGATGTCTTAGTATTACATTATGTGAGTTCATCTTGATTCTGT
Source organism: Iris pallida (assembly GCA_029216955.1). Taxonomy (NCBI): domain Eukaryota; kingdom Viridiplantae; phylum Streptophyta; class Magnoliopsida; order Asparagales; family Iridaceae; genus Iris; species Iris pallida. The sequence continues at coordinate 9,897,820 of JANAVB010044620.1, read as the reverse complement.
TACATTCTTCAGATACTAGATACGATAAGAACATATACTACACCATATGTACAGAACATAGATGATTCACACTAATGTATGCTTGAATGAATCTTGGGTTGTGTTCTGAGCCATCCGTTCTCACACTTGGCAAAAAATTGAATTTTTTATACTTTATCGGCTTTCGAAAATGTACTCAAATAATATGATGGTTCCTTTAGTTAGCTTGCTTATGTTACAATTATATATTGGTGACTATCGATCTTACCAGATGGCACCCATGACCCGAGGAGCGGCATGTCGTTTGAGGAAAACAGTGAATGCTGAGGTGGCTCCTCCTACAGTTAAGGAGGAAGTGGCACCGGTTGCTAGTGAGACCGGGAGTTCTATTCATCCAGCACCGGTAGCTAGTGAGACTGGGAGTTCTCTTCAAGAAGTCCTTGCAAGGGACAACATCTCTCCTCACGCCAAAAATCTCGCTTTTTCGAGGTGGTTGCGTGATCGTATCACTGAGCGTTTACGTGAGCAGCGTGGTTCTCATTAGCTATTAGTATTTATTTGTATTGGACTATTTGTATTGAGTTGTTTTTATATTAGACTATTTGTATTGGACTACATATATGAACTAGAACTGTGTCAATCTCTAGATTGTATTGGACTACGACATGGTTATCAGGACATAGTCCCTGCAGCCATTCGACTGGCGAAGCAGAAACTATGTATCCGTAGATAAAGTTGACTGTCCTCCGACCCTCATCCCTCGGCAGTGATGATACGACAACCTATCACTAGAGGATACTCTGAGAGTTCCATCTGAGTAGGACGTATACTTTGAGAGATCACCTTTACAAGAATGATATCAGTAGTGGGATTGAGTGCTGGAGGAGATATTATCAGAGTATACGTCCTACTCAGATGGGTCTCTCACCATTACTATTTTTTTCTGACAGCAAGGTGGATGTGCTCCGTCAACAGATTCTTGCTTCGAGCCAAAACTTTGCCCCAGAGCTCAAGTGGACATCCTTCGTGTAGAGCTCGAGTGAGAGGTTCCTGACAGCATGGTGGTCTCCTTTGTCAAAGTATCCGTGCTCATCCCACATTGGTTGTGGGACGAGCACGGATACTTTAACAAAGGAGACCACCATGCTGTCAGGAACCTGTCACTCGAGCTCTACACGAAGAATGTCCACTTGAGCTCCGGGGTAAAGTTTTGGCTCGGAGCAATAATCTGTTGAAGGAGCACATCCACCATGCGGTCAGAAAAAAAAGTAACGGTGAGAGACCCATCTGAGTAGGACGTATACTCTGATAATATCCTCTCCAGCACTCAATCCCACTACTGATATCATTCTTGTAAAGGTGATCTCTCAGAGTATACGTCCTAATCAGATGGATCTCTCAGAGTATCCTCTCCGGTTGGGTTGTGTTCTGAGCCATCCGTCCCAGGGATTTGATTCTGTATTTTGGTTTCTGTATTTTGGCTCCAGCTCCATTTGCATTAATCTACGGTACGACATGGTGATCAGGACAAAGTTCCTGCAGCCATTCGACTGGCGAGGCAGAAACTATGTATCCGTAGATAAAGAAGGAAAAAGATAAATCGAATTATAACGACGGATATTAGGCTACTCTTCAGGATAATTGATGTCTATTTTATATTAATTTGGTTTGGTCTATATGATTCTTGGATAATTGGTGTGCATTAAATTCGTATGTGCATATTTGGTCTATGTGATTGTTGGATAATTGGTGTGCATTATATATTGGTTTGGTTTATGCATATTTTTGTGAACAGGAAAAGTGCTGCAATTTTTTTCAAAAAAATTCTCAGTTACCGACGGACTAGTGACCGGTTAGCGACGGATATTTCCAGCTCCATTTGCATTAGTCTACGGTACGACATGGTGATCAGGACATAGTCCCTGCAGCCATTCGACTGGCGAGGCAGAAACTATGCAAGTAGCCTTAGATAAAGTTGACTGTCCTCCGACCCTCATCCCTCGGCAATGATGATACGACAACCTATCACTATATCTTATATAGTAGTAGATGATGTCTTAGTATTACATTAGTGAGTTCATCTTGATTCTGCTACGTTCTTCAGATACTAGATACGATAAGAACATATACTACACCATATGTACAGAACATAGATGATTCACACTAATGCATGCTAGAATGAATCTTGGCTTGTGTTCTGAGCCATCCGTTCTGATCAAGCATCTTCCTTCTCCTCTCCTCCACCATGGCTCTGAACAAATCTGCTCCTCCCTCTACTTCTCTTCTTTTTATTTGACTCTCTCAGCCACATATGACATCCAGCTCAAGTGTAGAGTCGGGGGAAAAGAAGTGGACAAGAAGAGGAGGGGGAAGCAGCACAGCCGGCGGCATGACCCGGAGGAAGTACATAGGTTTTCTTCAACAGCCGTAGGAGAACTATAAGGAAATATCTTTTCACAACATGTCATCTTGTCAAAGACCCTTCATGTGAATATCATGTTACCACGGTGTCGGAAGACTAACATGTCATAAGTTTTTAAGCCTTAGATAAAACATAATCTTCCCAATTCTTTTCTCATATGTAGTAATCTTGCATTATTACATAGCAGGAAAGAGTTTGGAGGATTATGTCAAAATACACGGCTTAGAAAATTATGACATGTTAGTCTTCCGACTCCGCGGTAACATGGTTGTCACATTAAGGGTCTTTGACAAGGTGATATGTTGTGAAAAGATATATCCTTATAGTTCTCCTACGTCTGTTGAAGAAAACCTCTGTACTTCCTCCGGGTCATGTCGCCGGCTGTGCTGCTTCCCCCTCCTCTTTCTGTCCACTTCTTCTCCCCCGACTCTACACTTGAGCTGGATGTCATATGTGGCTGAGAGAGTCAAATAAAAAGAAGGGAAGTAGAGGGAGGAGCAATTTTGTTCAGAGCCATGGTGGAGGAGAGGAGAAGGAAGATGCTTGATCAGAACGGATGGCTCAGAACACAAGCCAAGATTCATTCTAGCATACATTAGTGTGAATCATCTATGTTCTTATCGTATCTAGTATCTGAAGGATGTAACAGAATCAAGATGAACTCACTAATGTATGCTAGAATGAATCTCGGGTTGTGTTCTGAGCCATTCGTTCCGATACTTGGCAATTAAGCCATTCGACTGGCGAGACAGAAACTATAAGGCTACTTGCATGTTCTTCCAACTTTAAATTACAAGATTACTACATTAGGTTAAATAAATCACTAACCTCAGGAAATTGACGCTAGGATGCGTTGACATGCTCTACGAAAGCGTCCAGAATCTTGACACTAAATATCTGGAGACCGAAGCTTGCAAGAAGATGCTGCTCGACCCTAGAAGTGAAGCAGAAAGGCTACGTGAGGGTTTAAAACTCAATGTCGATGATTTAAAACCTCGACAAATTTACAGGTGCCCCACATTTGAGTGCTACACCAAGACTCACCGTGATGAGGTTAGTGATTTATTTAACCTAAGACATGGGATCATAGAATCGAAGACAGTTGAGACCAAGACTGTAAATATTATGTGAGTTCATCTTGATTCTGTTACATCCTTCAGATACTAGATACGATAAGAACATATACTACACTATATGTACAGAACGTAGATGATTCACACTAATGTATGCTAGAATAAATTTTGGGTTGTATTCTGAGCCATTCGTTTCCATACTTGGCAATTAAGCATGTGAAATAGAACTGATTATGTTTAGTTTGTCTTACGATACAGATTTTCACATCCAAATTGAAATGGATCGTTACTTCGTTGATCGTACATGGATGTACTAGCGGATCAACCTCCTGGACCGTAGGTACTTATAAGTATTTACCGTATCGGATTAGTATCGATCTATCATTTTGGTATGCGCCGTATCGGTTAGTATTGGTCTTAGCGAATTGGTATCGTCCTATCCGATATATATCGGCCGTATAACTAGGATTCATATTGGCCTTATCGATTTGGTATCGGTCATATCCGATAGGTATCGGCCGTGTTGGATTATTATATACCATTTCGGATTAGTATTGTGGAAGGTTTAGTAACAACTGTACTTGGATTTCTCTCTTCTAGAGCTAGATTACCATTGTAAGAGAGTCACGATAGCGTAGATGGCCAGTTACAGAACATACATACTTCCTTTTCAATCTCGCTTTTTTTGATGGAAAAGGAAGTATGTATGTTACTGTAACTGGCCAATCACGATCTCTTGATTCTCTTGCAATGGTATTCTAGCTCGAGAAGAGAGAAATCCAAGTACAGTTGTTACTAAACCTTCCACGATACTAATCCGAAATAGTCTATACTAATCCAACACGGCCGATACCTATCGGATATGACCGATACCAAATCGATAAGGCCAATATGAATCCTAGCTATTCGGCCGATACATGTACATATCGGATATAGGACGATACCAATTTGTTAAGGCCAATAACAATATGATACGTCCTATACCAAACCGATAGACCGATACTAATCTGATACACTAGATACTAAGTACATCTGGCCTATACCAGCGGATCCACAAATTACTGCACGATAGGCCCAACGACTCCAGTTACATCCGGTTATTGGTGAGTACATGATTACATAGTAATTCTGTTAGTCTTGTGATACAGATTTTTACTCTCTCATGCTACCAACGTCACAACTTTTCCAGTGCTGCTCCCTCTAATGATGATGAACGCAAAAAACCAACGTCACAACTTTTATAACTTGAGTAAATTTGTTTACCCTATATGAAAATTTCTGTTGTCAGAAAGATGGCTCCTAGGACTCGTCGAGGTGGTGCTGCTAGTCGAGGAAGGGGTCGAGACAAGAAACCCTTGGAGGTCGACACGGAGGAAGTCTCCATCGTCAAACAAGAGCCGGTGACTATTAAGGAGAAGGTGTTACCAAAGGTCGAGGTCAAGGAAGAACCGATGACCATCAGGGAATAGATTTCTCCCAAGCTTGAAGCTAAGGAGGAGCCACCGTCAGAGAGTAGTAGCATCGGGACCGACCCTCCTGTCCCTACAGAAGACCTCAACCAAATTGAGCCTTCGTATGCAAAGTGGCTGATAGAATGGTACATGCCTCAACGCAACTATCATACCTGGCTGTGAGGATTCATCGTCTGACTTGTGGTCTTTGTTGAGGCCAAAGTCGATTTTCCTATGTGTTTTGGAATATTTGTGAAAATTTTGGAATATTTGTGCTATGATCGGATTATAACGATGGATATTAGGTTACTGTAACTGGCCAACTCTTTCCTATGTGTTTTGGAATATTTGTGAAAAATTTGGAATATTTGTGCTATGATCGGATTATAACGATGGATATTAGGTTACTCTTCCGGATAATTGATGTCTTTTTTATGTTAATTTGGTTTGGTCTATATGATTCTTGGATAATTGGTGTGCATTAAATTCGTATATGCATATTTGGTCTATGTGATTCTTGGATAATTGGTATGCATAATATATTTGGTCTATGTGATTGTTGGATAATTGGTGTGCATTATATATTGGTTTGGTTTATGCAAATTTTTGCGAAAAGGAAAAGCGCTGTAATTTTTTTTCAAAATATTCTCAGTTAGGGACGGACTTGTGACCGTTTTACGACGGTTACTACCAGTTTTCGACTACTTTTCGACGGCTATTCCGTCGCTAACTGGAGATTTGAAAATGTTTCCAGGTAGCGACGGATGGTCGACGGATTATCCGTCAGTATGGTATATTGTTCGACGGAATAGCGACGACCTATCCGTCGCCCTTGTTCTGGAAATACCAAGAATTTCCAGAACAAGATCGACGGTTAATCCGTCCGTATTCCGTCGATATATATCGACGGAATAGCGACGACTTATCCGTCGCCATGTTGCTGGAAATGACATGAATTTCCAGAAGCTGATCGACGGATTTTCCGTCAGAAAATTGTCGCTAATCCGTCCTTTGTTATCGAAGGCGTCGACGGCTTAGCGACGGAACGATACGCTGTGATACGCTATTACGACGGGTTACCGACGGAATTTTACGTCGCTATTGTCTACACAGTTCAGTACTTAAAACTTAAAATGGACGAGAGTCCGTCGGAAACGCGTCGCTAAAGCTTCGTATTGTGAAGTCGAAAAGCCATCGCTATTCCGTCGCTTCACGACTACGTAGCGACGGACCGTTATTAGCGACTAGCTGATTGCCGACGGATTTTTTTGGCCAAAATCCGTCGGTTATCGGTCGCTAATTGTAATTACCGTCGGATTGGCGACGGATAGGGCCGTCGCTAAATCGATAAATTTTGGTAGTGATTGTCCGATTAGACTCTAAGAATGATAAGAGTCTATAAATAAGCAGAGTATATCATGGCATGGAATATAAAGCACGAGAAGATAATAAAGAAATATCACAAGCAATACCTGTATCATACATCGCAATCCTCTACCATCCTGCTCTACTAACTAACTCCATGCAGTCGCTAAACCTGAAGAGATCATCAGGTCCTCAGAGGACTAGCAAGATACATAATATACAGGCCAATATGTAACAGTACAAATATACAAAGAAGTAAGGAACAATCAAGGTTACCCAACGTGACAAATAAAATAAGACACAAGATCTAAACACAAGGATCCTAAGACACTGGCATGCCATACTAGAAATGGCTAATAGGTCAAAGCTATAGACTGCAGTCAAGGCAAGTACTCACAATCTATAGTGTCTCAATCGCAGTCAAGGCAAGTACTCACAACCAAGACGGTAGCCAATCCTAGTATAAAATCCTATAGACCGTAGTCAAGGTAAGTACTCACAATCTATAGAATGTCAAAGTCGAGTCCTACTCAAGTCATGTCAAGTCAAGTCAAGTTATAATCAAGTCGAGGGAATCGTGGTGTAGGACTAGACGACTCTATCAAGGAATACATATGAAACTAACACAGTGTAACAGATAGAAGTATCATAACAGAAAGGAACGAGAATGTGCATGCAACTAGAAATATGTAAAGTAAAACTATATCAGGATGAGTGTACTAGACATGGAGTAAAGCAATCACGAATGTAAGAAAAAGAATCGCAGCGAGATGATGAACAGGCATATAAATTATACTGTACAAGTTGGCAAGGTATACTTGCCTAATTCTGCGATGTGAGGATGAAGTTTCGTTCTCGTGTCCACGCCTCTGGAACCTGACGCTCCTAGATAATTAATTAACTAAATTAAGACACTACTCATAAACTTACAATATGACTTAATTAGTCAAAATAATGTTTTAAGATTATATTCAATTTCTCATGGGACCCTTTAGACCTATACAATCACATACAGGCTCCACGAGACACCGAACACAGTTTTTTGGGTTTTCAACTCCCAATTAGTCAGTTATGCCCCTACTTCAATACTATACTTAGAAATCATATAAAAATCATTAAAATATTATTTAAACTAATTTTATATAGAATTAACTCTAAAATTATAGAATTAATGTTTCTAAAGGCATTTATGACTAGTTGATTACTAAGTTAGCTAGTTAACCCGAAACTTGTCCGGAACATAGTTAATTACTCATAATTGATAAAATAACCCAAAAAAATTTAAACAGAAGTAAAATACTTTATTTTCCACAATAACATCAGAGATACAAGGGTAAGATTATACTACAAAATCTGAATTAAATACAAATAAATATAATTATTAATATTTATTAATGTCCAACATGCCTACATAGGGTTGGTTCGGCTTGGAAGAGGTTTGGGAAGGTTTGGTGCAACCGGGTCTCCTAAAAAGTCATAAAGGCTTTCTTACTAATTATTTAAATAAAAATTATGACTTGTGCCATGATTTGAATGGTTAACATGCAAGGGACTACCGTATGACCATGTCACTCCTAACATGGCTAGCATGCTAGTTAAAGCACCCGATAATACTAGGCATGCCATACTTTCTAGTCGTCTTGCATATTCAAACTCAACCATGGCTAAGGTCATCTATAATAATAAGTATTTAATTTAAAGATACTCACAAATTTCATAAAATCCTATTTAAGCCAAATAAATAAATAAAATAATCCAAAAATTTTGGGGTTTTACACTTACTATTGTATATTTGGTGATCTTACATCTTGTAACATTTATTTGCTTGCTTGTGATTGAGACACTAGGCTTGTTCTTGACCATAGGAGACTGATAGCTTGTAGTTAAACCCTTATATATCTAGACAGCCGTGACAGTGTAGTGAGGTAGACCCTATTTTATTATACGTAGCTGGCTATGTTTGCCCCCGCTCTCCAGTATTCTGGTTCTGGGGCGTGACATGGTTTAAGTGGTGGCCCATGCAGGCCTTGTAAATCAAGATATCTGAGGGTTTATCGAATAGATGTCTCAATCAGTACTCGCCCTTGATCTCTGCCCGTATCCTCTGAATCTCTAAAATTCTTGTCCTGATCACATGCTTGTATCGTTGATCTATCTTGGTCCTTTCTTATTGTTTCCTATGTCGTCTTCTTCAGCGGCATTGTTCCTGGACCTGCCGATCAGTAAGACAGAGCACCTCCCGTGGACCAGTAGCAACCAGAAGATCTGGCCCAGCACTCAGGAGCAGCCTCCCGGAGATCCAGAACCCCCGGTGCAGCCAGCCCAGCCCGCAGGGCAGGATGATGGAGCCTTGGTGGGACTTATCAGGGAGTTGCTTGCATCGAAGGATCGTCGAGGAGATGCCTTGCATCAGGCAGTGGCAGATGCTCTGGATAGAGGTGGACATCATGGGAACAGTGCAGCGAACAGTTTCAAGCGCCTGAACCCTCCATTCTTCGATGGTAGCGAAGATGCTATCGCTGCTGACGCGTGGCTTCAGGACACAAAAGTGATTCTAGAAGCAGCCAGGACCCCCGAAGATAAGAAGGGTGGCCGTAGTGCGCCTGCAGTTACTGGATCTTGCCCGCAGTTGGTAGGCGGCACAGGCCAAGGGATTAGTGGCCCCTATTACTTAGGCAGTATTTCGAAAGAGATTCCAGACCAAGTACTTCGATGCGGTGGCTTGGTACGATCTACAGACCAAGTTCACCAATCTGAAACAGATGGACAGGACGGTCGATAGGTATGCGACCGAGTTTTCGAGGCTTAGTCGGTTTGCTCCCACCTTGGTGGCGACCGAGTTCGATAGAGCCCAGCGGTTTCAGCAGGGACTCCACTTAGAGATTCTGCTAGCAGTGGAGCAGTTTGAGTATCAGACTTTCGATGCGGTATTGAGGGCAGCCAGGAGGTACGAGTATACCTCCCACAGGATCGTAGACAGGACCGAAGGTCGAAAGCGATCTCACGGCCAGATGATCCATTCGACAGCACCAGCCCCGACATTCAGGGCTTTGACAATTGAAACTCCTAGGCAGGTGGCCTCAGTGACGTCGGTCACGTTCCCTCAACAACAAAAGCAGAAGCAGTCTTCCGCAATGGGCTGCACTCATTCTGGGAAGCCAGGACACGTTGTTTTGGAGTGTCGCAGAGCACAAGGATTATGCTTGGCTTGTGGAGCACCGGATCACAAGATAGGATCCTGTCCGAATAGGGCTAGTTCATCATCGGCCCAGACTAGTCCCTCGGTAAGGGGACCAGCACCAGTACAGCAACAATAATACCAGCCTTTGAGGCCATTGTCGCCTCAGACCCAAGTCTTTCAGCAGCAGAGACCCCAGCAGTATGCCCTGGTCCAAGCTCATATTAAGAACCGACAGAGAGGTTTCTAGCAGAATGCCTTTTCTCTTCCTCATACCTTCAATTCCTTGCTTGCATGATTGATTGTTTGATTGATTGCTTGATTGATTGCTTAGTATAGCTTGTCCTTGCATTCTCTAGCCTCTTGATTAAATTTTGAGGACATAATTCTTTTAAGGTGGGTAGAGTTGTAATGCCCATATCTCGTATTACGTATTTGGAATATGTGTATGTATTTTGACCCGTATTGCATGTCTTCCTGCTTGATTTATTTTGGCATTTTATTGATGGGTTTATCTTGGTTCGGTTCGGCTTGTTTGCTTGGTTCAGTTTTATTGGAGAACCAACCCACCTACCTACCACCACCATCACCATTTATTAACTCCCTCTCCTTTCTCTCTCCTCATTAACTCTTTTCCATTACTTCTTCTTCTTCACCATTACTTCTCCACCAACCTGAGAGAGTGGAGAGCTTAGGCAAGTGCATCTTGCTTCATAGAGGAACTCCATTTTTTATTGTTCTATTATCTTCCTCATGTGTTTCGAACCCACTTTAGTACTTAGTATTTTTTATTTCCATGGTTAAAATCTTATAAATCTAGCTTTGTGGTATTTTCGATTTCTATGAATTTTAATATATCAAACTTGCATATTTTTGCTAGTTGATGGTTCCATGTTGTAGAGAATTCTATTCTACCCAAATTTGACCTATGGGAGTCTGGAATTGGGTTCCTATTGTTGTTTGGAGGAGCATGGTGGCCATGGTATTTTTTATGGACATGTTCTCTGTGGGAGCCATTAAATTGTACTCTGAGCCGCATGAGCATATTTGCTCTAGTCGCATGGCCATTTAATTGAATATGTAATTAATTGTATTTATTAGCTAGCTACGTGCAAGTGTTTAAATGCTGGGCCGCATGCTTATTACTTGTTGGCCGTATGGTATTTGCTGTTTGCCTGGCCATTAATTAATTGCATGGTCAATTGCCATGGCCACATGATCATTATTTATAGCTGGCCGCATAAGACCTTAGCTTTAACTGTCACTACCACATTTCTAGTTTGAGGGTATTTTTATCATTTTTGAGGTTATTTGAATTTATTTGAATTTATGGGAATTTTTAGGATTTATTTTGGAATTATTTGAATGATGGTTGACTAGGTTGACTTTGACTAGCATTGACTTGGTAGGCTAACCTAGAGGCTAACCCTAGTTGCGTTTGGACTTGGTTAGGTCATGCAACCCTAGTTAGACTAGAGTTAACCTATGGTTTAGTCATTAAACTCAAGATTAGAATAGAAGGCTTTTAGTCACAAGTCATGACTTGTGGTTTTGAACCATAGATTTTAACTAAGCCCAACCCATTAGCCATTAGCCATTAGCCAAACCCTAACCCTAATCCATTATGGTCGGCCAACACTAGCATAGGGATTCCCACCATATAAATACTCTCTTCTATTAGGGCTAACCTCTTTAGGAAAGTTTCATTTGGAAAGAGAGGTATGTACCAACTTCATAAATTCATAGAAAATCCAAATTAACTCCTTTTTCCCTCAAACAAATTGCAATAGGTTTTAATTTAGGTTTTCTTGCTATTGGTATATGTTATTCTCAGTTTTATAGCAATTTCGTGAAGTTTGGGGAGCAAGGAGATACCTCCTCTTTGGAGCTTTTTGAGGAGTTGTGATACCAATAGGTAAATCCCTAAAACTCTTAATTAGATGTTGTTATTTTTACATAATGACCTAGATCTAAGTGTCCCCTAGCTAACCCTAGATTTCTGTAGGATTTTGTGTCCTAAATGGATACGTATCAGCCCATGGGTTTAAGTGTTTGACGAAATGCCCCAAAGGACATTTCGTTTTGATTTTTAAATTATTTTTGAATAGGAATGATCGTTTTGGTGTGGGTTGTTGTTTCCCAGTGGACTGGGATTGATTTGTTGTTGTATCGTGTCGGTTTGGACACGTGCACACGCGGGTGCACACGCGCGCACGAGCTGTGCGCACCCCCTGCTACTCGTGGTGGATTCCACACTGGACACAGCACGAGGACACATGATATTTTGTGGACACATTGGGGCAGTGTCTGACATGACACTCCCCAAGTGGCACGACCTCTCATGTCGTGTCGAGGGAACATGAGACACTGCACTGTTTTTGTACTGCACTGGCACACGCGTTCAGTCGCCACTGATACGGGTTAATAACTTGGACACGGGGACACTTGGACACCGTACAGGCACCTAGACACTTAGACTAACCCTAGGCGAACCTAGGGACACGACCACGAGACACTTGGACACCTGTGTCGTGTCCTAAACCTAGGTGAACACGTGCACGAGACAGTGCATAGACTGTGTTACCCGAATTCGCATTTTAACTCTTGGACACGTCGTGTCATATTATGGTAGACACGTATTGGGCCCTATGACACGTGCACACCCTATATGATAATTACCAACCAATAAATTGTATGATTAACACATTTTGATTTACATTTTACATTTTTCCCTAAAAACCTGATACTCTATACATTTCTGTATTTTTCCCAGTTTTCTAAATCAAATTTTGACAGTTATATTAACCTATTTAAATACTGTTAAATATTGGTTTAAGTCCCTAATGTTATTCTCCTACTTATAATCTAGCTATGGTTCAATTTTGGGGTTGTTTGGTTGTGTATTGAATTCGAAATGAGGTTTTGAAAACTGGAACTGAAATTTGTGAATGAAATGGTTTTCTTTCCTTCTCCTCACTGTACTGTGCAGCCACACATTTCACACCCTCTCATGCCTACACACACACATGCCTTCCCTCTCTCTGTATACACATGTATGTATGTATATATATGTATATATATATATATATATATATATATATATATATATATATATTATATGTGAATATCTATATATGTAATGGTTCCCTAGTGAATATGTATTATAACCTAAAGTAATGTATGTAAATATGCATATGTATATCTATGTAAATTGAATGCCTAATGTAATGTATCTAAATATATATGTATATTGATAAATAAGTTAGACATGTTTGAATGTATGCTAGTTATATAGCATATAGCTATATTGTGATATTGTGATATAGTTGGGATAGGCTTGGTTCAGGCTTGCATAGCCTTGTAGTGGTGTGTACTAGCTAGTATAGGCTTGTGTGACCTAGTATAGACTAATGTAGACTAGTTAGACCAATTTAGACTTGTTAGACCTAGTTTGACCATAGTTGACCTAGTTTGACTTCTAGGGTTGACCAGAGTTGACCAAGAGTTGACTTTGGCCTAGATTGACCTAGATTCATTTAGAATGCATTGAATTGCATCTTGTTATCATTTTAGACTTGTTGTGACTTGTGCTGTTCTGATTAGGAGCCAGACACCTCTCCTCGGACAGTACATTTCATCTGGACACTCAGATACCAGGCGAGTACATTCTATGATCATTTCATATCCTGCTTAGAATTATTTTCCTGCTTTAAATTACTTTACTTGATGCTGTCACGTTGGTCACACGGATTAGTACTATATGGATCCCTTCTTGAGATGTTATCCCTTCAGGGAGCATCGGATACTTCATATTCTGTGTGTTTCACTTACATGGTGTATCACTATGCTTCATGGTTCATTGAATCACTTGTGACATGTACTCTCATGATCACAGAGTCTTCCTTGAATCCTTCCATTTATTGGGCTTCCTAGAATCCCCATTTATGGGACTATCATGTACCACCCTTCGGGGGCCGTTGTATGAATCATAACATAACCTGGCTGGATCTTTATGTATTGATTGGGATACAGGGGAGTAGAAGTGGACATGTGAATGATATCCAAGTAGTGTAGCATCAGAATCATTCCATAGTGTAGCATCAGAATTATCCTATGCCATTTACATCTCTATATTGTACTCTGACTCACTAGCCACTGTTAGTTCTCTATGTATAGTAGATATTTCTATTACAGTTCTCTCTCTGTTTATATACTGTATTTCTTTTAGTACCTGTATCTTACTTTACTGTATGATTATATTTTCTAACCTGCTATGAACTGTTGAGATGTATTGTGCTCGCTCCTGTCCTGACTGGACCTGTTGAAAATATTACAGAGGAAGAGGAGGAGGCCTGTGTGGATACCTTCTACGGGGCAGCCCTAGACGACACTTGTGAGCTGGACTCTCAGGAGGACCCAGCTCTAGCTGACGACTTTGCCCCTACTGCCTAGACTAGCTTAGTTAGGCTTTATCTTACTTATGTTATCTTGAGACTAGTTAGTTAGACTTAATTTCTGTCTTGAGATCTGGGTTGTATATATTCTTTCATATTCAGTAGCTGAGACTTGTATTCTGAATATTTACTGAGATGTTATCTTAGACTCTTCTGATCATCTGTATTTTCTTGAGTTCTATATCATATCGTGCTTCTTCTTCCTTAGTTGTGATTGAGTTGACTTCTGCTATGTCACACTCATTCGGGGAGTATAAACTGCTTAGAATTATAATGTTAGATGTTGTGACCTAGGACAGCGTTCTACCGCCGACACTGCGATGTAGGCTGGACGTACCCACATCTCGTTCCCTTACTCTAGGGTACGGGTTGTGACACATTTTTAGTGGTGGCCCATGCAGGTCTAGACTAGAAGTGTAGTGGTATTCGAACCCGAGTATCACTACAGCCTGTAGTAGGATATAGGACATTAGTTTTTAAGGTACTCAATCACATTAGGAAAAACTCTTTTATTGCCATCTAAATCTTTATTGTCAACTGATTCTTTTGAATTTTAACTGTCCGCCTTTGTTATATCGCTTCTTTCTCAGAAATTGATACTCTTGTTGGTCTGTCTTCAGGATGGTGGAGACGCGGTCGCAGCATACCATTCATGGGGATGCTGTAGAGGGGTCTGCTACCTCTCAGCCAGTTCAGCAGAGACAGGAGACTGCAGCTCCTGCCACCTCTGTTCGTATTGAGGCTCCAGCAGCAGCAGCAGCGGGTATGCCTCCACCGGCTCGGAGACAGGACCCAGTCATCTCAGAGGTGCCTTTTCAGCAGCCACCGCCTACAGGATACGTGGATGCGGTATAGATGTTCGCCTACTTCCAGCAGTTCATGGACCGGCAGCAGGCCCGATAGGACAGGGGCATAGAGTTGGCCCTTACGACAGTCGTAGCTCGACCAGTGGTTCAGCAGCCGAGGACACCGGAGATAGAGCAATTCCAGAAGATGAGCCCCAAAGACTTTCTGGGGACAGAGGGGATTCTATATGCTGATGAGTGGATCGAGCATATAGAGGAGATCTTCCGCCTGGCCCGGATACTGGCAGATCTCTAGATTGAGGCAGCAGCTAGCCGGATGTGAGATCGTGCTCGCACCTGGTATCAGTCAAACCCCAGGGTAGGGGTAGCTGGGCAGACCTGGGAGGAGTTCAAGGGCTTCTTCAAGAAGAAGTTCTTTCCAGATTCAGCGCTTCGAGCCTTGGAGTCACAGTTCGAGAGCTTAGTTCAGGGGAGCCTGTCAGTAGAGGAGTACGCTGGGGAGTTTGGCCGCCTCGACAGATTCGTAGAGGGCTTGAGCGAGATGGCGAAGGCCCAGAGGTTCCGGAAGGGTCTGGTCAAGGAGGTCAAGTCCTTGACCAAGGGCAACATGGATGCCACTTTTGAGGAGATCTTGACGGGAGCCTTATTGGCTGAGGATGATCTTGAGCTTAGGCTCAAGAGGGGGCGAGACCCAGTTGGGGGCAGCAGCAGCGGAGGCCAGGCCAAGATGCCCCACTTTCATCACCAGCAGCTGAGGCAGTTCCAGCCGCAGCCGATCCAGCAGAGGCCAGTTCACCAGCAGCAGCAGCCGAGGCAGCACCAGCAGGGTCAGAGACAGGTTATCACTTGTGCTTACTGCAAGAAGCTCGGGCATGTTACCAATGAGTGTCGGAAGAGGCTGGGCCAGTGCCTAGTGTGTGGTTCAGCAGACCACCAGATGAGGAAGTGTCGCATGGGACGAGCAGCTCAGGGGGCAGCAGTCAGAGCTCCAACGGGCCAGCAGAGGGGACCAGCCCTGCCGACACAGCATCAAAGGTTCGTCCAGCACCAGCAGCAGGCCAGGGGAGGCCAGCAGGGGCGAGCTTTTACCATGGCGGCCGGAGATGCAGAGGTGATAGGAGAGCTGATCGCAGGTTCGGTCCTTCTTGACTCCAGCCCGGCTTTTGCATTATTCGATTCCGGTGCTTCGTATAGCTTCATATCAGTATCTTTTGCGATTAGACACGGTATCATAGCTGAATCGTTGCCTAGGACTTACAAGATCATGACTGAGGGTGGCATTATCCTCGTGAGTGATGTTTGTAAGGGTCGGATTATTGTTTTGGGAGGCCGTGAGTTGGAGGTGAGCCTGCTCGTAATGCCATTGCCGAACTACGATATCGTACTCGGCATGGATTGGTTGAGCAGGCACCACACCAGAATTGATTGCAGAGTGGATAGAGTTCTTTTCAAAGTGCCGGGGGAGCCAGAGTTCGAATACTCCAGACGTTAGACGGAGCAGAGCAGCGGAGTTTTCTGTGGAGTCTCGGTTGAGGAGCAGGTGATTCCACACCCCTTGATAGCAGAGTATATGGATGTTTTTCCAGAGGAGTTGCCTGGATTGCCACCGGACAGAGACATTGAGTTCTCGATAGACTTGGTTCCAGGAGCGGAACCCATCTCTCAGCATGTCTGTTGAGTGAACAATAGTGAGTTAGTGGAGCTGAAGAAGCAAGTGGATGAGCTGCAGGACAAGGGTTTCATCCGTTCGAGTTCGTCGCCATGGGGTATACCAGTATTATTTGTGCCAAAGAAGGATGGGTCAGTACGGATGTGTATTGACTATAGGGCACTCAATAACCTCACGATCAAGAACAGATACCCACTGCCGCAGATCGACGATCTTTTTAACCAGTTGAGCGGAGCTCGGGTATTTTCCAAGATTGATCTGAGGTCGGGATATCACCAGGTGAAGGTGAAGGGGGAGGATATTTCCAAGACCTCTTTTAGGACGCGGTACGGGCAGTTTGAGTTTTTGGTTATGCCGTTTGGGCTAACCAATGCACCAGCAGTATTTATGAACCTAATGAACAAGGTGTTCCACCAGTACCTGGATCAGTTTGTGGTGGTGTTCATTGACGACATCTTGGTATATTCCAAGACTGAGGAGGAGCACGAGGAGCATCTGAGGATAGTGCTGGAGACTCTCAGGAAGGAGCAGCTTTACGGGAAGCTCTCCAAGTGTAAGTTCTTCTTGGACCGGGTGGACTTCTTGGGGCATGTGGTTATTGGAGATGGTATCTCAGTTGACCCCAAGAAGATCGTAGCAGTTGAGGCATGGGCAGCGCTGACTTCAGTGGCAGAGATCAGGAGTTTTTTAGGGCTGACAGGATATTATCGGAGATTTGTGCAGGATTTCTCCTGGGTTGCAGAGCAGTTGATTCGGTTGACCCGGAAGGATGCTGAGTTTGTTTGGTCAGAGGAGTGTCAGGCAGCTTTTGATGAGTTGAAGAAGCAGCTTACGACAGCTCCGATTCTGACATTGCCTTCAGGATCAGGGGGATTCACTATTTATATGATGCTTCAGGGAAGGGGCTGGGTTGTGTATTGCAGCAGCACGGGAAGGTGATGGCCTATGCTTCCAGGCAGTTACGTCCCCATGAGAAGAACTACCCTACCCACGATCTGGAGTTGGCAGCGGTGATATTTGCTCTGAAGTTGTGGAAGCATTATCTGTATAGGGAGAGGGTGAAGATTTTTACAGATCACAAGAGCTTAAAGTATGTGTTCACTCAGAAGGAGTTGAACATGAGGCCGCGCAGATGGCTAGAGTTGATGAAGGACTTTGACATCCTACTTCAGTATAACCCAGGAAAGGACAACGTGGTTGCCGATGCCTTGAGTAGGTATCCGACAGCCATGTGTCCATGGATCGGTATTTGCTTGCAGACTTAGAGAGCCTTGGGATTGAGGTGATCGTGTCCGAAGTGCAGATGCAGATGTGGGGTATGCAGATTCAGTCAGACTTGGTAGAGATGATCAAGTCGGCTCAGTTTGAGGACGTTGCTTTGCGGTGTCTCTGAGAGCAGGTTCGAGCAGGATTGGTGGATGGCGAGTTTTCTCTTACAGAGGATGGTGCCTTGAGGCACGGTTCCAGGTTATGTGTGCCCAGCAGAGAGCTCAGGGAGCAGGTTTTGTAGGAGGCCCACAGATCTCAGTACTCTATACACCCTCGTGCCAACAAGATGTACCGAGATGTAACGCCCCAGTCCCAAAATACTTAGGACTAGGTACGTATCCATGCCAGCTGCACGCATACGAAGTATACTCCAATATATGGAAACTCGTATGTATACATAAGCTGTAAAATACAGTAGAACTATAACAACTAAATCTCATCCACTAGATAAATAAATGATATAAAAGCAACTTTGAATTTGTCATGTATACAATCGTTGGGTGGAGACAAAGTCCACTACCAACTATCTCAAATAAAATGTACAAGAAGTGATCGAATAAATAACAAGACGAACCAAGCGCAATCGCCTTCGAAAGAATGGAGAAGATCACTGCCTTGGCTAGAACACCTGCAAAATCACAGAAGCACACACCTGGAGAGATAACCAGGTCCTTAGAGGGACGTAACAAGATACAGGAAGAACATGCCATATGAACTGAATATAAATGCACCATAAAATATAGATAAAGTGAAAGCGTCCAAACCATAACACGGCTCAATATCCCATCATCGAAACAGTAGACTACCCCTACAACCAAACAAGGACAAGGGGTAACTTACTATTCCACGATGCAATATTTTCCATGCCATGATTTGGAACATGAAATTTGCTAAGGTCTCATAACCTTTCTAGTAGGCAATTTAGAAGACATCTTGATGTATGGGCAGCTGAAGGCTGACTCCCCCAGGACAAGGTAACAACTCACAATACACACACGTCAATACCAATACTATCAGCCGGCATAACTCAAGGCTAGCGGCCCACGTGACCCTCGGTCCACATAGCTCGAGGCTAGTGACCCTCGCGACTCGACTACCGTAGTATGCATTTACTACAGCTTTAGGAATTGGGGTAGCCCATACATTTAATTGTCTTCTCCCTCCCAAGGTCACTAACAGAAGGTAGTTCGCTAAGACTAGGTCCATATCCAACAAAAAGGCAAAAAATAACTGAAAGCAAATAAAGTGAACAAAAATAGCAAGTAATGGATCCAACTGAAAATAGATAATAAATATGCAGTAAATAATTAAAGGTGCATATAATTATAACAGTAAATAAGGCAAGGTATCTTGCCTGTGGGTGGTACGAGAAGCAGCAAAATCCAACAATCAGAATCGTCAACACGAAAGTCAAATCCACAAGAAGCTCCGGATGCTGAAACAAACATCACGAACGAGTTTGGAATAAAAGATATGCCTAGGAAACGCCTGTCCAAAAGTCAAATTCTGGAACAGGGCAAAATCGTAATTTCGGGTCAAAACGATGTCCGTCGTTGGACCCGCTTTGCACCGAAATGCGCGCCAGAACCTACGGTGTCTAAAATCGTCAAACGACATGTCTACAGATTTGTTTTGATGAGACGAACCCAACGGTATGTCTAATTTTGGATTCCGGTGGGTTGTGCACAAAATCGTCCGTTGAGTGGGATTGTGGGCCCGCCAAAATAGCGTCCCGATCAACGGTCTCAGAATCGGACCAAACTTGGCTCACAGAACCAGAAAAATATTTCGAGTCCAATGGTGCAAGTTTCGTCGCGATTTGATGAGTGTGCACAAAATAATTAGGAAAATCCGAAAAGCCCGATACGCAAAAAATCGACGGATACGGACCAATTTCGTTGCGCACACGCAACCAATTTGAATCCTGTCAATTCTCGCATGTCCACAAATTCGATACGGACCTTTCGGTATTTTCGCTTCATGACGGGGTCGCCCGATTTGTCGGGACGTACCTCGTACGGGGTTTTTAATGTTTTTGAAAACTGATTTTTTTCATGATTTTTAATCTAATTAAATCTGGAATTTATTGCAAAATAAATAAATCTATTTGAAGGTGATGAAAGTGGGTTATGTGGGCTATCTACACGAATTTACGGATCTACCATCGGATAAGAATTGAAGGAGAAATCGATTGGAAAAGTGGGATACCTTAAAGTGGAAATCTGTTGTTGTTGTTGTCGTGACGACCGGGAGACGGGACTGCTGTCGCTCCGACGAGGTTGGACACGCACGCCGAGAAGATGCAGGAGGATGGAGGAGAAAAAGGAGGAAGGAGGAGGAGATTAGGGTTTTTATTTTGAGAGTTAAATATATATGAATATGTATATATATACATACATAAGGATGGGGTTCTCGACTAAATGGTTGCTGTTGAATAAAAAGGGTTCGGCCCCTTTATTATGCTGCAGCTACTGCTGCTTATTCTAAGGATTAGGGTGGTCGGGTGGGGCCGACCACCCAATCTTTCTTTTTTTTTTCTTTTCTTTCAAATCTTTTTTTTTCTTTATCTAAAATCCTTTAATACTTAAACCTATATATATATATATATATATATATATATATATATATATATATATATATATATATATATATATATATATATATATATGTATATATCCATAAAAATCTATTTAAATCCAAATAATAATTTAGATGTCACATATCCAAATATTTAATATATTTAAACATATCTACATATATATATAAATTTAATCCTTAGTAAATCAACTCAAATTAATAATAATATTTAAATAGGAAAACATGTTTATTAAATCTCCACAAAATAACTTAAATTATAATAAAATAATAATAATCGTCCCAATGGGTGAACTTTACCGCTCACCCATGTATGGGTCCAGAAAATTGTACCATCTTATAAAATATTATTTTATTAATAAAATATACATTTTGTATCAAAAGTCAATAAATATTCAACAAGTCTCAAAATTATTTAAAAATATTTGTACACACATAAAATGTTCCTACATGGCCATCTTAGTCACCCCACATGCTCACATGGGCTTAAATTTTGTTCGAACCTTATTCGGGCTAAATTGGCCAAACTGAGTCATCAAAAAAAATAAATAAAACCACAAATTGTATAAATTTATTTTTAAGTCTAATAAAATAATAAAAATAATTTAAAAAAAATAGGGGTTTTACATCCTACCCAACTTACAAGAATTTCGTCCTCGAAATTTAGGATTAATAGGGTAGATAGGATTGAGGGATAGGAAGAGTTCGTCAATACCAAAATACAATTAAATTTTGGAGGAGGCGATAAAACGGCGCTCAACACCACCATGCAATAGAAAATTTTGGAGTTGATATATATACAAAATATATCATGGTTATGGAATTTAAATAAGGATTGCTAGTGAGGGTAACAAAATTTTGATAATCCAATTTTTAGAGAACAGTAAGGAATTGAGTAGGCCAAAGAGAATAACTTAGACATTTGGGAGATATGGTTCCTTGAGAGAAAACTGGATACTAATCATCTGGGCTGAGAGTTAGATTTAAGTTAATGATTTGAATCATTCTCGAGTGCTCAAGAACAATTGGAAGGACACGATAATATTTCTAGGGTTAAGGAACGAGGAGTAGTTAAATGCGAGGATACAGCCACATGAGTCGGTCGGTGGCTATCTACATTTGTGTATAATTAACCGATTGGGCAACCAAAGATGATATCTTGAGTCTATCTAGCAAGTACAGTGCCTTGTCTTTCCAAAGTAAGTGAAAGACAAGAACAACAAAGGTTTCAAAGACGGTGTTATATATTGAGTACGAATTGCGGGGTTCATAGGCGGCAAAATAATTCAAAGAGAATTGTCAAGACGGTCGCGGATGAGACTCTAAGGCAAGTTTATTATGTCTCCATCCACGTAGAATAGTATGTGATAAGCGAACCAAAGTGCAATAGGTTGATCAGACCATCATGCACCGGTTCTGATTAGACAATATGTTAGTGGGTGCACCCGATAAAATATGTCATGATCAAGCTTGATAATGAAATAAGCTTGCAAAACTGAAGCTACATTAGCAGCACGAGATAGTCAAAATATGTGCAAGGGAGGTACTGATGAAGGAAATTAAATAGTCCCGGATCTTTTAAAATCAAGTCTTGCCCGAAGTATGGGCCTATACAGTTGTCCTAGTGTTTCTTCATCTATGGCTGGGTAGACTAGATAAGGTAGGATCCTCTGAATCTATAGTCTAAGTGAACTTACCAATGTAGTTCACAAGAAAAAAGGTTTGTTAAGTGGTGAGGTATTCTACCCAACTTACAAGAGTTAAACTAATAGTATCATGGGACAATGGGTCAAGCAATCAAGATAAAGCACAAGGTTAGCATTTAGGGAATCAAGTAGAACAAAATCACATATCGGGTCGAAAAAATTGAGTCGAGGTTGAATCCCTATCTGTGGTCGAAAAATATATCGGTATCATGGTAAAGATTATAGTTTGGCCATTTTGACCATAAGGTCATATCAAGAAATAGAGTACAAGGAGATGGATTTTGGTGGGACATGATATGTCTACAGGAAGGTGGGCTTGTCTAGGTCTTATATATGAAATTTGTTGGAAAAAAAAGTCTAGTGTTGTGCTCCAAATATCCAAGTTATGGTAAGGGGCGCCAAAAGATCTAAATTAGAAAGTGGGAGTTCACGAGCTGATAATTAATGCACAAAAATAAAGAATATCAAGTTAAAACATGAAATAAATTTAATTAAAGAATTCAGTAAAAATAATTTAGGAACACAATTCCGGAGAGAAGATAGTCTTCTAGATGAATACCGTTAAGGAATCATTATCTCATTATTTAAATTGCAAATGGGTTAGAAGGTCGCAATTAAAAGATCTAGAATTGAAGGAAGGTCGAGTAAGTCAAGGTGGAAATACAGTCACATAGTTGGGTAGATGACTAACAACACTTGTGTATATACTACTATCATGGTCATGGGTGACATGGCAATTAGTGTGGAATACTCAGTAGGGTTATCTTGGGGCCTACCATTAAAATTTAACTCCAGTTTCTTCAAAAAGTTTCAAAATTAAACTTTCAAAAAATATGCCACCAAAATTTGTATTCACTCCAAGCCGTTCAAATTCATCATAAAAAAAATTAAATCGCTCTCATAAATATCAAAGCAAAATTTTATCACGTTACTACTAACCTTTTCCAAAATTAATGTTTAAATTCAACTATTTAACTCAAGAGTTCCTAATTTACGAATCCATAAAGATTTCACAATCAATCAAAAATTTAACACTCTAAATTTTTTAAATAACTCATAATAAAACTCTTAGCATATTAAAAGCAATCTCAAAAATTAAGCTCAATGCTCTCATAAATTTTAGCTTCTATTCATGCTAAGTTATTCCAACAAAATCACAACTTTTAAATGGTAACTTCCTTTAATCAATCAAAATAACTTTCCATCACACCCTTCGAATTTCTCCCAAAAAATTTAATATTAGCAATCCCACATTAAACTAAATTTTCAAATAATCTTATCAGTCAAAATCTTTTCTTTTTACCAAAATCTAAATAGATTTGTAAATCCTCAATCATAGGACACCATTTAAAATAAAGATTTCTCAAAAATTGTTTTCATAACTTTCAAATATTTAAACCAAAATTCGCCATCATTACTTCCACTTAAAATTTAAAATTTACTAGACACAAAATTACAAGTTGTATGATTCAAATTTAAATAATATATACTGCCACATTTAAAATCTAAGATCATTTTCAATCCAAATTTATAACTGTTCAAATGTGTATAACGATAATCCAATAAATCATAAACATCAAAACTCAAAAATCAAATAATTTTATATTTGTTCAAAGATGTATATCTATCACCCAAAACTCATAAATATCACAACTCGAAAATCAAATCAATTTTATACTTGTGCAAGGATGTACAACTATAACCCAATAAATCGTAAATATCAAATCTTGAAAATCAATCAATTTCTTAAACCAAGTATAAAATTCTATAAATCCTCTGGTGTTTACTATTTAGAAATCTCAAGATTAAAACCTTCCTTGGTAGTATCCTACTTTACAAATTACTAATCATTAATTCACAAAAAGCCTTTTTAACTCAATTAAAGTCTTGAATGTATTCCAATTGCCAATATAACCATTCTAGCCATGTGTTTGACCTATGAGCATATACTAGTGTAGTCATCTTCCTAGTTGACACTAAGCATGAAAATAAGAATCAACGGTAGAAAGGAATCAAGCAAGATGCAATTCAAGGAAGTCAAATGAGAGTTCGAAATTTGAAGCCAAGGAAAGAGGTCAAGCTGTATGGATGAGATTCCTACATTCTAATCCTATGTTGCAGGCTCACAACGGTACAATTACATAACCAAAGTGACAAACTCGACCTGCATGGGCCACCACAAAAACATGTAACGCCCCAGTCCTAAAATACTTAGGACTAGGTACGTATCCATGCCAGCTGCACACATACGAAGTATACTCCAATATATGGAAACTCGTATGTATACATAAGCTGTAAAATACAGTAGAACCATAATAACTAAATCTCATCCACTAGATAAATAAATGATATAAAAGTAACTTTGAATTTGTCATGTATACAATCGTTGGGCGGAGACAAAGTCCACTACCAATTATCTCAAATAAAATGTACAAGAAGTGATCGAATAAATAACAAGACGAACCAAGCGCAATCGTCTTCGAAAGAATGGAGAAGATCACTGCCTTGGCTAGAACACCTGCAAAATCACAGAAGCACACACCTGGAGAGATAACCAGGTCCTCAGAGGGACGTAACAAGATACAGGAAGAATATGCCATATGAACTGAATATAAATGCACCATAAAATATAGATAAAGTGAAAGCGTCCAAACCATAACACGGCTCAATATCCCATCATCGAAACAGTAGACTGCCCCTACAACCAAACAAGGACAAGGGGTAACTTACTATTCCACGATGCGATATTTTCCATGCCATGATTTGGAACATAAAATTTGCTAAGGTCTCCTAACCTTTCTAGTAGGCAATTTAGAAGAAATCTTGATGTATGGGCAGGTGAAGGCTGACTCCCCTAGGATAAGGTAACAACTCACAATACACACACGTCAATACCAATACTATCAGCCGGCATAACTCAAGGCTAGCGGCCCACGTGACCCTCGGTCCACATAGCTCGAGGCTAGTGACCCTCGTGACTCGACTACCGTAGTACGTATTTACTACAGCTTTAGGAATTGGGGTAGCCCATACATTTAATTGTCTTCTCCCTCCCAAGGTCACTAACAGAAGGTAGTTCGCTAAGACTAGGTTCATATGCAACAAAAAGGCAAAAAATAACTGAAAGCAAATAAAGTGAACAAAAATAGCAAGTAATGGATCCAACTGAAAACAGATAATAAATATGCAGTAAATAATTAAAGGTGCATATAATTATAACAGTAAATAAGGCAAGGTATCTTACCTGTGGGTGGTGCGAGAAGCAGCAAAATCCAACAATCAGAATCGTCAACACGAAAGTCAAATCCACAAGAAGCTCCGGATGCTGAAACAAACATCACGAACGAGTTTGGAATAAAAGATATGCCTAGGAAACGCCTGTCCAAAAGTCAAATTCTGGAATAGGGGCAAAATCGTAATTTCGGGTCAAAACGATGTCCGCCGTTGGACCCGCTTTGCACCGAAATATGCGCCAGAACCTACGGTGTCTAAATTCGTCAAACTACATGTCTACAAATTTGTTTTGATGAGACAAACCCAACGATATGTCCAATTTTGGATTCCGGTGGGCTGTGCACAAAATCGCCCGTTGAGTGAGATTGTGGGCCCGCCAAAATAGCGTCCCGATCAACGGTCTCAGAATCGGACCAAACTTGGCTCACAGAACCAGAAAAATATTTCGAGTCCAATGGTGCAAGTTTCGTCGCGATTTGATGAGTGTGCACAAAATAATTGGGAAAATCCGAAAAGCCCGATACGCAAAAAATCGACGGATACGGACCAATTTCGTTGCGCACACGCAACCAATTTGAATTCCGTCAATTCTCGCATGTCCACAAATTTGATACGGACCTTTCGGTATTTTCGGTTCATGATGGGGTCGCCCGATTTGTCGGGACGTACCTCGTACGGGGTTTTTAATGTTTTTGAAAACTGATTTTTTTCGTAATTTTTAATCTAATTAAATCTGGAATTTATTGCAAAATAAATAAATCTATTTGAAGGTGATGAAAGTGGGTAATGTGGGCTATCTACACGAATTTACGGATCTACCATCGGATTAGAATTGAAGGAGAAATCGATTGGAAAAGTGGGATACCTTAAAGTGGAAATCTGTTGTTGTTGTTGTCGTGACGACCGGGAGACGGGACTGCTGTCGCTCCGGCGAGGTTGGACATGCACGCCGAGAAGATGGAGGAGGATGGAGGACAAAAAGGAGGAAAGAGGAGGAGATTAGGGTTTTTATTTTGAGAGTTAAATATATATGAATATGTATATATATACATATATAAGGATGGGGTTCTCGACTAAATGGTTGCTGTTGAATAAAAAGGGTTCGGCCCCTTTATTATGCTGCAGCTACTGCTGCTTATTCCTAAGGATTAGGGTGGTCGGGTGGGGCCGACCACCCAATCTTTCTTTCTTTCTTTTTTTTTTCTTTTCTTTCAAATCTTTTTTTTTCTTTATCTAAAATCCTTTAATACTTAAACCTATCTATATATATATATGTATATATCCATAAAAATCTATTTAAATCCAAATAATAATTTAGATGTCACATATCCAAATATTTAATATATTTAAACATATCTACATATATATATAAATTCAATCCTTAGTAAATCAACTCAAATTAATAATAATATTTAAATAGGAAAACATGTTTATTAAATCTCCACAAAATAACTTAAATTATAATAAAATAATAATAATCATCCCAATGGGTGAACTTTACTGCTCACCCATGTATGGGTCCAGAAAATTGTACCATCTTGTAAAATATTATTTTATTAATAAAACATACATTTTGTATCAAAAGTCAATAAATATTCAACAAGTCTCAAAATTATTTAAAAATATTTGTACACACATGAAATGTTCCTACATGGCCATCTTAGTCACCCCACATGCTCACATGGACTTAAATTTTGTTCGGACCTTGTTCGGGCTAAATTGGCCAAACCGAGTCATCAAAAAAATAAATAAAACCACAAATTGTATAAATTTATTTTTAAGTCTAATAAAATAATAAAAAATAATTTAAAAAAATAGGGGTTTTATACGAGATCTGAGGGAGCATGTTTGGTGGTCCGGGATGAAGCGGGAGGTAGCTCGCTTCGTAGCTAGGTGCTTGGTATGTCAGCAGGTCAAGGCAGAGAGGCAGAGGCCCGGTGGATTGTTGCAGCCGCTGCCCATTCTCGAGTGGAAATGGGAGCATATCACTATGGATTTCGTATCTGGATTACCGCGTACACCAGGAGAAAAAGACGCGATTTGGGTCATCGTTGACAGGTTGACCAAATCGGCCCACTTCTTGCCATTTAAGGTGGGTACGTCTACAGAGAGGCTGGTAGAGATGTATATACGACAGATAGTCAGGATTCACGGGATTCCGGTCAGCATCATCTCAGATCAGGATAGTTGCTTTACTTCCCATTTCTGGAGGAGTCTGCAGACTAGCTTGGGCACTCAGCTCAAGTTTAGTACCGCTTACCATCCCCAGACGGACGGACAGTCAGAGAGGACTATTCAGAAACTTGAGGATATGCTGCGGACGTGCGTCTTGGACTTTGGAGGTTCCTGGGAGGATCATCTACATTTGGTGGAGTTTGCTTACAACAATAGTTTCTAGGCCAGCATTGAGATGTCACCTTTCGAGGCTCTGTACGGGCGTAGGTGTCGTACACCCTTATCTTGGGATGATGTTGATGAACGAGCTTTACTGGGACCAGAGATGGTTGTTAACGCAGCCGACAAGGTGAAGCTCATCAGGGACAGACTTCGTATGGTGCAGGACAGATATCGGCACTGGGCCGATAGCCACCGAAGGCCCTTGGTGTTTGAGGTACAGATTAGAGTAGGATTAGATTTAGGTTTGTTTGTTTGTGATTTTGACCATGTTTGTTTATCATAATTAATTGAGACCTTGCTTGTGATTATGTTGGAGACCTGGTTTTCTTGAGGATATCTCCGACTCGTGGTACGATACGTTTTGGTTGAGGCAGAAAGCTTAGCTCGCGCTTTATCGGCCCTTTCGTTATCAGCGGGAGAGTCGGTGACGTGGCATACAGGCTAGACTTGCCACCTGCACTAGTGGAGGTCCACAACATATTCCATGTATCACAGTTGAGACAGTACGTGGCTGATCCTAGCCATGTGCTCGATCATTCGGAGATTGAGGTTGGGCCTTCTCTCAGCTATCCAGAGCAGCCAGTGGAGATACTGGATCGACGGAAGAAGTTCTGGGGAACCAGGTGATACCCTTGGTACGCGTCGCATGGAGGCATCATTCTCCAGGAGAGTCTAACTGGGAGGGGAAGGATAAGATGCGCGAGCGTTACCCATATCTTTTTGGACCGCGAGGTATACTTTCTATCCTTCTCATCAGTTGTATTTTGCCTTTCAATTTCGAGGATAAAATTCTTTTAAGGCGGGTAGATTTGTCACTACCATATTTCTAGTTTGAGGGTATTTTTGTTATTTTTGTGGTTATTTGAATTTATTATAATTTATTTGAATTTATGGAAATTTTTAGGATTTATTTTGGAATTATTTGAATGACGGTTGACTAGGTTGACTTTGACTAGCATTGACTTGGTAGGCTAACCTAGAAGCTAACCCTAGTTGTGTTTGGACTTGGTTAGGTCATGCAACCCTAGTTAGACTAGAGTTAACCTATGGTT
Organism: Iris pallida; assembly: GCA_029216955.1. Classification (NCBI taxonomy): domain Eukaryota; kingdom Viridiplantae; phylum Streptophyta; class Magnoliopsida; order Asparagales; family Iridaceae; genus Iris; species Iris pallida. The sequence continues at coordinate 9,869,170 of JANAVB010044620.1, read as the reverse complement.
TAGTCATTAAACTCAAGATTAGAATAAAAGACTTTTAGTCACAAGTCATGACTTGTGGTTTTCAACCATAGATTTTAACTAAGCCCAACCCATTAGCCATTAGCCATTAGCCATTAGCCAAACCCTAACCCTAATCCATTGTGGCCGGCCAACACTAGCATAGGGATTTCCACCTTATAAATACTCTTTTCCACCTGTTATCGAGGCGAGTCGAGACGTCATCTTCTTTTGGACTGAGTGCGGGTCTTCTTCAAAAGGAATCCAGTAACAAGCCTTTACACGCGGACGAGGCTTCAAAAGGGTTCACTTCGCCTTGAGCCTTCAAGTGACACGCCATTCGTAGTTCGGGGTACCTGTGTGGAGAGCGAGGATCAGTACATTACACTTTGTACTGGTGCGTGGCTATTTAAGTTCCAAGCTCTCATTTGGTTGAAGAGTTTAATTGACTTAAAGTATGAATGTTTCTAACCATCCTAATGAATTGCAAACAAGCATATGACAAGCATAGTGAAATTTATGTTGAAACTTACCGACGGCGGCCTGTGCCGTGCCTTATGAAACTTACCATGTTCTTCCCTGTCAATTGTTATCAATTTCTCTGATACCATTATGTCACGCCCCGATTCCGTAGAATCGATAGTCGTCCTCCGAGCGTGATGCCGTACGAACCTAAGTTGCGATCGCATAAGGCATAGTCATAAGGTTATCCGAAACACAACATCAAGTTAGAGTACGCAGAGAAATTGAATGACACATTTGAAATAGAAATAGACTTTTTCATTGATGATAATAAAAGTTTACATAGACTCCTTTACAATCATTGCCGTACGGGCTACAATATGACTCGACTTACAAAATGAACGCCGATGAGATAGTCGTTCCATACATTACATCCCTTTTTACAAGCAACAAACCATTACACATTTCTACCTGCTATCGAGGCGAGTTGAGACGTCATCTTCTTTTGGACTGAGTACGGGTCTTCTTCAAAAGGAATCCAGTAACAAGCCTTTACACGCGGACGAGGCTTCAAAAGGGTTCACTTCGCCTTGAGCTTTCAAGTGGCACACCCTTCGTAGTTCGGGGTACCTGCGTGAAGAGCGAGGATTAGTACATTACACTTTGTACTGATGCGTGGCTATTTAAGTTCCAAGCTCTCATTTGGTTGAAGAGTTTAATTGACTTAAAGTATGAATGTTTCTAACCGTCCTAATGAATTGCAAACAAGCATATGACAAGCATAGTGAAATTTACGTTGAAACTTACCGACGGTGGCCCGCATCGCGCCTTATGAAACTTACCATGTTCTTTCCTGTCAATTGTTATCATTTCTATACCAAGTGCAATTATTTCGTGTGTTGGTCACTGACATCACAAGCCATCCTGGACTATAGCTTTGTTAGCCGGGGCCCTTGCAGCGCAAGTAGTGAGCCCCGCTGCAAGTCCCCGTTTAACCCGTGCTATCATCCAGCACAGCTATACCGTGTTTCCTTTTAGGCCGAGTCGGTCCCGTGGCCCCGGGTAGTCGCTCGAGGAAACTCTCTCCTTGTCGACAAGTTGTCCAATGACCGAGTTAAGACAACATTTAGTTATTATGGCCTAGCCTACTTTCTCTCTTTGAAACTTGATCATTTTATCGTATCCGTGCCCTTGCTTTTATTCTTTCATCCGCAACAACACTATCGATTTACTTAAGAAGGGGGTCGAGAAGAGAAGGGTCAGCCACTCACCTTGAGTTTACTTCGGCGAGAGAACTTGTTGGTCGTGCTAGACGTCGCCTACGTGATTACCTGAAATCGCACAAGCAACCGATTAGAATACTGCATTATTCAAGGAGTTCGATAGAAAATGCGAGTTCGAAACGTAAGCCATGAAAACTATCGAAAACATTCACGAAAATGCATTCAGAAAACAAAACCAAAACCAACACAAGCGGCGTGAAAAGCAGAGCAACGGGAGGTCTCTCCCGACTCAGCCGCAGAGTCAATCCTCAAGGCGCAACCCGCAGAATATGGGACTTGGTTCTGAAGAAGACATTCCATAACGAGGAATGGACCTTAATTCAACCGTTTCCGTTCGATCGACTCGGCCGATCCCGACCTATCGGTCCCGACCGAATCGATAGCGACAGTGTTCCTTTCTCGCGCACCCCATGGACAGAGTACGGGGCACGATGTAGGGACGGAGCACTACACCATAACCAACTAAGAAAAAGTTTTTATCCTCGAAACTTAAAATAGAACCTACCTCTACGAGAACAATGAAGGGAACTTCTCCTTCATTTCTGACTCAAGCTTCCACGTCGACTCCTCGACCGAATGGTTTCTCCAGAGGACGCGGACTAGAAGAATAGCACGGTTACGGAGAAGTTTATCCTTGCGCTCCAAGATTTGTACCGGCTCTTCGACATATGACAAGTCCGCCTTCAGGTCCAGCTTACCCAAATCTACAACATGGCTCGGATCATGCACATACTTCCTCAATTGCGATACGTGGAAGACGTCATGTACCTCTGACAATGCAGGCGGCAAGGCGATTTGGTAAGCTACCGGGGCGACTCGCTTCAATATTTCGAATGGGCCAACAAATCTTGGGCTCAATTTCCCTTTCGCACCGAACCTGGAAACTCCACGCATAGGCATCACCTTCAGGAATACATGGTCGCCTTTCGAGAACTCGAGGGGGCGTCGGTGCATGTCGGCATATCTTTTCTGTCGACTTTGTGCTATCTTCAATCTTTCTCGTATCAACTTGACCTTCTGCACAGTCTGCTCCACCAGCTCCGGACCAAGTATCTGCCGTTCCCCGACTTCATCCCAGCAAATGGGCGATCTACACTTCCAGCCGTACAAAGCTTCATACGACGCCATTTGGTGGTTGGACTGATAGCTGTTGTTGTATGCAAACTCGGCCAGCGGCAGATGGACGTCCTAACTTGACTTCAAGTCGATCGCACAGAGTCGTAACATGTCTTCGAGAATTTGGTTCACCCGCTCTGTTTGGCCGTCAGTCTGAGGATGATAAGCTGAGCTGAACTTCAACTTAGTCCCCAATGCTGAATGTAGACTACTCCAGAAGCGCGCTACAAACCGTCCATCCCGATCAGAGACGATAGTAACTGGGACCCCGTGCAGCCGAACTATTTCATCAAGGTATATCTGAGCAAGGCGGTCGACGCTCCAAGTAACTTTGATGGCAATAAAGTGCGCTGACTTGGTTAGTCGATCGACGATGACCCAGATGGCGTCATTTTCCCGTGGCGTCCTCGGCAAGCCAACAACGAAGTCCATAGTGATGTGATCCCACTTCCACTCTGGAATGGCGAGGTTCTACATCTCCCCGCCCGGTCGCTGGTGCTCGGCTTTGACTTGCTGACAGGCCATACATTTTGACACAAAGAGCTCTACGTTCCTCTTCATGCCATACCACCAAAGGACAATGCGGAGGTCCTTATACATCTTGGTACTGCCAGGATGCAAGGAATATTTGGCATAGTGCACCTCCGTCATTATCTCCTTTCTAAGTTCTACGTCGTCCGGTACGCATAGCCGTCCCTTCACGTGCAACACTCCCGACTCGTCCTCTACAAAGTCAGACGCTTTCCCTGTTGATATCAGCTTCCGCATCTTCTCCAGGTAGGGGTCGTCCTTCTGTGCAGACTTGATCCTCTCCAGTAGGCTCGGTTCCACCCACAGTTGTGCCAGTTTCACGTCTCTGAAACGAACTCGGAGCTCGATGCCCATTCCTTCCAAGTCACGCAGCAGTCGATCGTTGGTACATAATAAAGCCAAGTACTTTCGGCTCAGCGCATCCGCTACCACATTTCCCTTGCTCGGCGTGTAGTCGATTGATAAGTCATAGTCTTTGATTAGTTCGAGCCATCGCCTCTGCCGCAAATTCAGTTCTTTCTGGGTGAAGAGATACTTGAGGCTTTTGTGGTCCGTATAAATCTTGCACGCCACGCCATAGAGATAGTGATGCCACATCTTCAACGCGAACATAATTACCGCTAGTTCTAGGTCGTGCGTGGGGTAGTTCTTCTCGTGCGGCTTCAACTACCGGAAAGCAAAAGATATCACCTTATCCCGCTGCATGAGCACACACCCCAAGCCCTGGCCAGAAGCATCGCTGAAGATTTGAAATCCCTCCGTCCCTTCAGGAAGAGCAAGTATCGGGGCCGAAATGAGCCGTTGTTTGAGCTCCTGGAAGGAAGCTTCACAGTCGTCTGACCACTTGAATGCGACTCCTTTCTGGGTGAGGCGAGTCAACGGCGATGCATTCTTCGCGAAGTCCTTCACGAAGCGTTGGTAGTATCCCGCCAAGCCTAGGAAGCTTCAAATTTCGCTAACTGATGCGGGCCGTTTCCATTCAGCAACTGCCTCGACTTTCTTCGGATCGACTGCGATGCCCGCGGCGGAGATAATGTGCCCAAGGAATGAGACGCTGTTCAGCCAGAACTGGCACTTGCTCATCTTCGTGTACAACTGATTCTCTCGAAGGGTTTGGAGTACCGTCCGCAGATGCTCTGTATGTTGCGCTCGATCCTTCGAGTAGACGAGGATGTCGTCGATGAAGACTACTACGAACTTGTCAACGAACGGACGGAACACCCGATTCATTAGATCCATGAAGACGGCAGGGGCATTTATCACACCGAACGGCATTACCAAGAACTCGTAGTGGCCATAACGAGTGCGGAAGGCAGACTTCGACACGTCATCTGGCTTGACTTTGAGTTGGTGATAACTTGATCGTAGATTAATCTTCGAAAACACCGTTGCACCTTGGAGCTGGTCGAACAAGTCGTCGATGCGGGGCGGGGGGTATTTGTTTCGGATGGTGGCTTTATTCAATTCCCGATAGTCGATGCAGAGTCGCATCGATCCATCCTTCTTCTTCACGAAAAGCACGGACGTACCCCACGGCGAGACACTCGGACGGATAAACCCTCTGTCGAGCAATTCCTGAAGTTGTGCCTTCAATTCTTTCAATTCTGCAGGGGCCATTCTGTACGTAGCCTTCGAGATCGGTCGGGTGTCGGGGAATGTGTCGATGGTGAACTCTATTTCTCGATCGGGCGGCATGCCGGGTAGCTCGTCCGGGAACACGTCGGGAAATTCTGCCACAATGTCGGTCTGACCCACGTTTGCATCATCCTGTCGCTTGTCTCGAACGAAAGCTAGATAGTCTTCGCACCCGGAATACAGCATCCGTCGAGCAGATATTGTGGAGATCACCATGCAGGTCGGCGACGCCTCACCACACGAGTAACAGAATTCAGGCACTCCAGGCATACGGAATGTGACCTTCTTTTCAGCGCGGTCTATGGTTGCGTTGCACGGCCCGAGCCAATCCATTCCCAGAATGATGTCAAAGTCCTTCATGTCTAGAACTATCACATCCAGACCGATCTTTTGACCGCTGATACAGATAATCCCGCCGGTACAAGCTAAGTTTGTGAGAATTGGTGTGCCCGAAGGCGTGCTTACGCTAAGGTCGAGATCTAATAATATTACAGGAAATTTGTGCTCGGCGGCAAAGTCCGCCGATATAAAACTATGTGAAGCGCCTGAATCAAATAACACACGAGCAGGCACATTATTGAACTTTAGTATACCTGACACTACGGTATCTGATGCCAGCGCTTCGTCTCGAGTCATGGCGTAGACGCGGCCCTGAGTGTTGGGGCGACGATCTCGGCCATTTTGTGGTACGGATTGAGTGGGCGGAGGAGGTCGAGGCGCCTGTCCTCGATTCTCTTGACGGTGTTGTTGTGGCGGGGCGTTACGATTCCAAATCCGGGGGTAATCTCATTTTTGGTGGTTCTTTGCTCCGCAGTTGAAGCACCCTCCTTCGAGGACATGGCAATCGTTGGCATGGTGACCGAAGTTTTGACATTTGGCACAAGGAAATGGTGGGGTTCGTCCCTGGTAACCGCCGTGGTTCGGACGCTTTGAAGTATGATTGTTGCCTCCCGTATAGCTAGGACGTTTGTGATTGGAGTGGCGCACAACGTCGTCAGCACCGAAAGGATGCAGGTTCTCAAGGCGGAGCGCGTGATTCAGAGCCTCGCCCACGGTCTTATACTCTGGGACCCCGACATGTGCACCGATAGAGGGTCGCAGACCTACTTCGAACCGTCGCACACGGCACTCTTCAGTAGGCAAAAACTGGCCAGCAAACTTAGACAACTTGTTGAATTCTGCGACATACTATTCCACTGTCCGGCTCCCTTGCTTCAACTGCATAAATTCATTCTCCTTCGCTTGACGAACGGCTGACAGAAGGTACTGGACTTCGAAAGCTTTGCGGAACGTGGCCCTAGAGATCGGTGTGGTGTTGTTATCCAGTCGGATCGCTCGCTTGCACACGGCCTACCAGTCGTGCGCGTTCAACCGAAGTTGAAGTTGTGCGCAGGCGACTTGCTTCGATTCTTCAATGCCGAGAAGCTCGAAGTGATCTTCCAGCTCTTCCAACCAGTCGATCGCTATGGAAGGGCCTTCGGTACCGCTGAAGGAAGGGCGACACGCCTTCTTGAATTCGGATACTTCAAAGTTGTATTTTTTCGGTGCCGCTGGTTGACGCTCGGGATCCTCCGTGTCGACATCAATGGGTTGGATCGCCGGCACGGTGACGGTAGGCATAGTCTTAGAATTCCCGTTGGCCGCCATTGTTTGGACAATCTGCTGCAGGGTATCTAGCTGCTTTTGCTGAAGTTTGGCATGTGCATCAAAGCGAGCTTCGAAGCGAGCTTCGAACTGGGCCTGTCGTTCCTCTACTTATTGATGTCGGTTCTTGGACTGGTTTCGCTGCGCCTCCATTATGCGCAGCATCCTTTCGATGGTATCGTTAGAAGGTCCGGCCTGCGGACAATGCGAACTACTAGAGCCGCTTGAAGCGCTTTGTTCTTGCTCAGTCGTGGGTTCCGTCACTTCTGCGATACGAAGGCAAACGCATCAGTCATAAAATATTATAGACTCATTGTATGGAACAACTTATCTCATCGATGCGAGGTCAAAGGATGTAAAGCCGTGCTCTGATACCATTATGTCACGCCCCAATTTCGTAGAATCGATAGTCGTCCCCCGGGCGTGATGCCGTGCGAACCTAAGTTGCGATCGCACAAGGCATAGTCATAAGGTTATCCGAAACACAACATCAAGTTAGAGTACGCAGAGAAATTGAATGACACATTTGAAATAGAAATAGACTTTTTCATTGATGATAATAAAACTTTACATAGACTCCTTTACAATCATTGCCACGCGGGCTACATTATGACTCGACTTACAAAATGAACGTCGATGAGATAGTTGTTCCATACATTACATCCCTTTTTACAAGCAACAAACCATTACACATTTCCACCTGCTATCGAGGCGAGTCGAGACGTCATCTTCTTTTGGACTGAGTGCGGGTCTTCTTCAAAAGGAATCCAGTAACAAGTCTTTACACGCGGATGAGGCTTCAAAAGGGTTCACTTCGCCTTGAGCTTTCAAGTGGCACGCCCTTCGTAGTTCGGGGTACCTACGTGGAGAGCGAGGATCAGTACATTACACTTTGTACTGGTACGTGGCTATTTAAGTTCTAAGATCTCATTTAGTTGAAGAGTTTAATTGACTTAAAGTATGAATGTTTCTAACCATCCTAATGAATTGCAAACAAGCATATGACAAGCATAGTGAAATTTACGTTGAAACTTACCGACGGCGGCCCGCGTTGCGCCTTATGAAACTTACCATGTTCTTTCCTGTCAATTGTTATCAATTTCTCTGATACCATTATGTCACGTCCCGATTCCATAGAATCGATAGTCGTCCCCCGGGCGTGATGCCGTGCGAACCTAAGTTGCGATCGCACAAGGCATAGTCATAAGGTTATCCGAAATACAACATCAAGTTAGAGTACGCAGAGAAATTGAATGACACATTTGAAATAGAAATAGACTTTTTCATTGATGATAATAAAACTTTACATAGACTCCTTTACAATCATTGCCGCATGGGCTACAATATGACTCGACTTACAAAATAAACGCCGATGAGATAGTCGTTCCATACATTATATCCCTTTTTATAAGCAACAAACCATTACACATTTCTACCTGCTATCGAGGCGAGTCGAGACGTCATCTTCTTTTGGACTGAGTGCGGGTCTTCTTCAAAAGGAATCCAGTAACAAGCCTTTACACGCGGACGAGGCTTCAAAAGGGTTCACTTCGCCTTGAGCTTTCAAGTGGCACGCCCTTCGTAGTTCGGGGTACCTGCATGGAGAGCGAGGATCAGTACATTACACTTTGTACTGGTGCATGGCTATTTAAGTTCCAAGCTCTCATTTGGTTGAAGAGTTTAATTGACTTAAAGTATGAATGTTTCTAACCATCCTAATGAATTGCAAACAAGCATATGACAAGCATAGTGAAATTTACGTTGAAACTTACCGACGGCAGCCCGTACCGCGCCTTATGAAACTTACCATGTTCTTCCCTGTCAATTGTTATCATTTCCATACCAAGTGCAATTATTTCGTGTGTTGGTCACTGACAACACAAGCCATCCTGGACTATAGCTTTGTTAGCCGGGGCCCTTGCAGCGCAAGTAGCGAGCCCCGCTGCAAGTCTCCGCTTAACCCGTGCTATCATCCAGCACAGCTATACCGTGTTTCCTCCTAGGCCGAGTCGGTCCCGTGGCCCCGGGTAGTCGCTCGAGGAAACTCTCTCCTTGTCGACAAGTTGTCCAATGACCGAGTTAAGACAACATTTAGTTATTAAGGCCTAGCCTACTTTCTCTCTTTGAAACTTGATCATTTTACCGTATCCGTGCCCTTGCTTTTATTCTTTCATCCGCAACAACACTAAGAAGGGGGTCGAGAAGAGAAGGGTCAGCCACTCACCTTGAGTTTACTTCGGCGAGAGAACTTGTTGGTCGCGCTAGACGTCGCCTACGCGATTACCTAAAATCGCACAAGCAACCGATTAGAACACTGCATTATTCAAGGAGTTCGATAGGAAATATGAGTTCGAAATACAAGCCATGAAAACCAACGAAAACATTCACAAAAATGCATTCAGGAAACAAAGCCAAAACCAACACAAGCGGCGTAAAAAGCAGAGCAACGGGAGGTCTCTCCCGACTCAGCCGCAGAGTCAATCCTCGAGGCGCAACCCACAGAATATGGGACTTGGTTCCGAAGAAGACATTCCATAACGAGGAATAGATCTTAATTCAACCGTTTCCGTTCGATCGACTCGACCGATCCCGACCTATCGGTCCCGACCGAATCGATAGCGACAGTGTTCCTTTCTCGTGCACCCCGTAGACAGAGTACGGAAGACAATATAGGGACGGAGCACTACACCCTAGGCGAACCTAGGGACACGACCACGAGACACTTGGACACCTGTGTCGTGTCCTAGACCTAGGTGAACACGTGCACGAGACAGTACATAGACTGTGTTACCCGAATTAGCATTTTAACTCTTGGAAACGTCATGTCACATTGTGGTGGACACGTATTGGGCCCTATGACACGTGCACACCCTATATGATAATTACCAACCAATGAATTGCATGATTAACAAGTTTTGATTTACATTTTGCATTTTTCCGTAAAAACCTGATACTCTATATATTTCTGTATTTTTTCAGTTTTCTAAATCGAATTTTGACAGTTATATTAACCTATTTAAATACTGTTAAATATTGGTTTAAGTCCCTAATGTTATTCTCCTACTTATAATCTAGCTATGGTTCAATTTTAGGGTTGTTTGGTTGTGTATTGAATTCGAAATGAGGTTTTGAAAACTGGAACTAAAATTTGTGAATGAAATGGTTTCCTTTCGTTCTCCTCACTGTACTGTACAGCCACATATTTCACACACTCTCATGCCTACACACACACATGCCTTCCCTCTCTCTATATACACATGTATGTATATATATTATATGTGAATATCTATATATGTAATGGTTCATAGTGAATATGTATTATAACCTAAAGTAATATATGTAAATATGCATATGTATATCTATGTAATATTGAATGCCTAACCTAATGTATCTAAATATATATATGTGTATTGATAAATAAGTTAGACATGTTTGAATATATGCTAGTTATATAGCATATAGCTATATTGTGATATTGTGATATAGTTGTGATAGGCTTGGTTCAGGCTTGCATAGCTTTGTAGTGGTGTGTACTAGCTAGTATAGGCTTGTGTGACCTAGTATAGACTAATGTAGACTAGTTAGACCAATTTAGACTTGTTAGACCTAGTTTGACCATAGTTGACCTAGTTTGACTTCTAGGATTGACCAGAGTTGACCAAGAGTTGACTTTGGCCTAGATTGACCTAGATTCATTTAGAATGCATTAAATTGCATCTTGTTATCATTTTAGACTTGTTGTGACTTGTGCTGTTCTGATTAGGAGCCAGACACCTCTCATCGGACAGTATATTTAATCCGGACACTCAGATACCAGGCGAGTACATTCTCTGATCATTTCATATCCTGCTTAGAATTTTTTTCCTGCTTTAAATTACTTTACTTGATACTGTCACGTTGGTCACACGGATTAGTACTATATGGATCCCTTCTTGAGATGTTATCCCTTCAGGGAGCATCGGATACTTCATGTTCTGTGCGTTTTACTTACATGGTGTATCACTATGCTTCATGGTTCATTGAATCACTTGTGACATGTACTCTCATGATCATAGAGTCTTCCTTGAATCCTCCCATTTATTGGGCTTCCTAGAATCCCCATTTATGGGACTATCATGTACCACCCTTCGGGGGCCGTTGCATGAATCATAACATAACCTGGCTGGATCCTTGTGTATTTTTTGGGGTACGGGTGAGTAGAAGTGGACATGTGAATAATATCCAAGTAGTGTAGCATCAGAATCATTCTATAGTGTAGCATCAGAATCATCCTATGCCATTTACATGTCTATATTGTACTCTGACTCACTAGCCACTGTTAGTTCTCTATGTATAGTAGATATTTCTATTACAGTTCTCTTTCTGTTTACATACTGTATTTTTTTAGTACATGTATCTTACTTTACTGTATGACTATATTTTCTAACCTGCTATGAACGGTTGAGATGTATTGTGCTCGCTCCTGTCCTGACTGGACCTGTTGAAAATATTACAGAGGAGGAGGAGGAGAAGAAGGCCTGTGTGGATACCTTCTACGGGGCAGCCCTAGACGACACTTGTGAGCTGGACTCTCAGGAGGACCCAGCTCTAGCTGACGACTTTACTCCTACTGCCTAGACTAGCTTAGTTAGGCTTTATCTTACTTATGTTGTCTTGAGACTAGTTAGTTAGACTTTATTTCTATCTTGAGATCTGGATTGTATATATTCTTTCATATTCAGTAGCTGAGACTTGTATTCTGGATATTTGCTGAGATGTTATCTTAGACTCTTCTGATCATCTGTATTTTCTTGAGTTCTATATCATATAGTGCTTCTTCTTTCTTAATTGTGATTGAGTTTACTTCTGCTATGTCACCCCTATTCGGGGAGTATAAACTGCTTAGAATTATAATGTTAGATGTTGTGACCTAGGACAGCGTTCTACCGCCGACACTGCGACATAGGCTGGACGTACCCACGTCTCGTGCCCTTACTCTAGGGTGCGGGTCGTGACACTAACTGTTTTAGCCGCATGGCCTTTTATTTAATTGTATTAATTTATTGCCTTGGCCGAATGCTTGCATGCAACATTTGCATAGCCACTATTTAATGGCCACTAGTAAATTCCTAGCCGCATATGGCCCATGCCATGTTTAGCCGTATATGGCAACTCTAATATTTCTCCTGCATGCATTACAAGCATTTGCTTGCTGCTTGCATTAATTTGTTGGCTACTATTCATTAAATTGTATACGGCTAGCATAGCTTGCACGCTTTTATAGTTGGCTACTATTTATTTGTGAGCCGCATGGTATAGTATTTAGCTTGCATTAGAATTAGCTTTGCATGGCTGTGCTTGCTTTTATATCTAATAAATTAGCTTTGCATAGCTGTGCATGCTTTTATATATAATAAATTAGCTTTGCATGGCTGTGCATGCTTATATATATAATAACTTGCCTTTGCATGCATTAGTGGTATATTTATATAATAATTAGCCTGTATGCATTTGTATGTCTCTAATACTTGGCCGCATGCATGTCCTATACTTGGCCGCATGCATTTGGCCATCAGCTTAAGTTAGCCGCATGGCTTACATTGGAATGGTATTATTTAATACATTATTTAATGGCATTATATTAACAAGTTGGCCTTGCTTGTATTTACATGCAACCACAGTTGGCCGCATGACTTACATTGGAATGGCATTATTTAATGCATTATTTAATGGCATTATATTAACAAAGTTAGCCTTGCTTGCATTTACATGCAACCACAGTTGGCCGCATGCTTATCATGATTATTAATAATTATAGCCGCATGGCACTTCAATGTTGGCCGCATGGCCTTTTCTTAATTATTGCATGCATTAGCAATGCAATATTTGCTTGGCCAATTCTTAGCTTCAGACGCATAGTGCTCCCCCTTCTACTGTGGCCGCATGGCCTTTTTCAAGTCTTTGTCTGCATGATTAAATATGTATGGTCACGTACATGTTTAAATATGTTAGTCTTTTTGTAAGTCCTTGCTTGCATGGCCACGTGCAATGCACTGCTTGCTGAGCCGCATAAGGTCTATTGCCTTGCTGACCGCATATTGCCATTAGCAATTTCATGCATTTTACATGCAAACAATTTTGGCCACGTAGGCTACTATTAATTAATTAGCATTAAATATTTAAGCTGAGTCGTATGGCCACTGTTCATTTGTGGCTGCATGGCCTTAGCACTAATTATAGCCGCATGCTCATTTATATATGCTGGCCGCATGAAAGTATTTCCGGAGCCGCATGAGTCCACGTCCTTACCCTGCTAATATTTAATTACCATTTGTATGCTTGTGCCATAAATTTTAATATATTTCCTGACACGATGGTGACCCGTTGTGGTGCACTTTTGATAATTGACATGACGTGATAGTGGCCCGCTGTGGCGTACTCTTGACAAATAAATTTGACATGATAATTTGACATGATAATTGATAAATCTGACATGATATATCTCGAAGGCTGTTGTGACGGCTAACATGACATGACAAGTGTGAATGACCTGGACACTGTGGACGATTATGCTTGTACAAATGAACCCGTCTTGTCTTGTATCATGTCTAGGACAGGGACCCCTGAGTATCACGGTTGGGGGTACCTACGGTAAAATTGACTAAGGCTTATAACTAGAATAATCCAGTAGTCATGAAGAGATTTCTCCAGCTACAGGCAATCCCGTTATCTGGGCGCCCCACTTGGGATCTGTAGCCTGCCGACGAGTAGGGCACATTTCCAGCACACTGTCATGTGTTGCACCCTTATTGTACTAATATTCGACCTGGATAACCTGGATGGTCTGTAGGGCTTGTGGCTGTAGAATAATCTCACTACATCTTGCTAGTAACTAGGCCTGTGATAACCCTAGTTAGTTAAAGTATCAAGCCGTACTTATTGCTTGGCCGTGAAATGTTGGATATAGTTCAATCAGTCTAGTCTTGTCTTGATCCTGTACATGATTGTCATATGACCTATTTTTTATTTTATCTTGCCGATAAATGGTGGGAGAAACCAAGTTCTGTTCAGACGAAGGGTTACAACCCCGGTCCTTGTTTGGTTTACGGGTTGTAACCTGGTTATCTGAATAGTCCCATGGTTATCTCATCGTATATCACCTGTCATGTTTTTTCTTAATTTCTGTCTTTCATTATATATTATTATTCTTGTGCTAATTGCTGGTTTTAGTTCTTATGTGAAGCCTCCTTTGTGGCCCTTGCTTTTTCTGGGATCTGACCCAGCTGGTTTTGTGTGACTAGATACCGGAGCAACTCCAGAGGATCTACCGACTTTCCAGCCCGATGGTAACCACCAGGCGTAACCAGGGCAACGAGTGGGTTATTTTTGGCTCTTCCACTCTATTGTAAAAATTATTCTTTTGAGGCATTTAGCCGACGAGCACGTGTTAGCTCGTATTGCACCTTTACTTACTGTCTGCCTACGGGCTATAACATGATTGACAAATCCTAGGGTTGATCATGTATGACTGAAACTCTTGCTAGTCTTCACATTTTGTAACGACTAGCTTTATGATCAGCTGAATATGTAATATTTGGGACGCCTTACTATTGTATATTTGGTGATCTTACATCTTGTAACATTTATTTGCTTGCTTGTGATTGAGACACTAGGCTTGTTCTTGACCATAGGAGACTGATGGCTTGTAGTTAAACCCTTATATATCTAGACAGCCGTGACCGTATAGTAAGGTGGACCCCATTTCATTATACGTAGCTGGCTATGTCTGCCCCCGCTCTCCAGTATTCTGGTTCTGGGGTATGACAGTTATGGACGTGGTAGGAGTGACTGTAGAGGGATACGCGGAACTACTCAGAGGTAATATGGACATGGAAGTTCTGCGATTAATGTACGACAACGGGGGGGGGGGTTGTCTGTACGGGATGTTTACTCAGAGGTAATGTGGACGTGGTAAACATGATAAGTAGCACAATCTTACGTAGTGTAAGATTCTACTTTGCATGGTGTAGAGGAGCAACTCAGAGGTAATATGGACGTGGTTGTTCTTCTACTGGAGATAGAATGCTACGGAACAACTGGGTTCCCAAAGCATAGGATTTTATGAAGGGAAGATATATGTGAGCTCTGATGATCAGGTCCACTGACTCCCTTGTTGGGTAGAGATGGAAGTACATGTCTGAAAGATGTTATGAGTAGTACTTCTTTAGGAACTTGCCGTTGATGGACATCATGAACAAGTCCCCGTTCGGTCGAACGAGGCGGTAGGCACCGTTTGAGTATACCGTCTCTATGATGAAAGGTCCCTCCCACTTTGGCTCGAACTTTTCTGGTATTTTGTGAGTCAACACCATCGGCTCCTAACTGCTAGGACCAGGTCGCCAACTTGGAAAGTCCTCTGCTTGACCTTTTTGTTGAAAGCCTGTGATATACGGGCTTGATAGAGTTCAACGCGCTGCTGAGCTAGGAGACACCTTTCGTCAAGTGCTTCCAATTCTCACAGACGACGACACTGGTTGTCTTCTTCTGTTAATTGGTTTATGAGCGCCACACGGAGTGAGGGTATCTGAATCTCGAGAGGCAGTACCGCTTCGCTCCCGTAGACTAAGGAGAACGGGGTGTTGCCCGTTGGAGTCCTACCGTTGTACGGTAGGCCCAAAGACATTTGTCGAGTTTTTTGTCCCAGTTGCATTTGTTGGATGACACAACCTTTTTGAGTAGCTTGACGATAGTCTTGTTAAAAGCCTCGGCCAATCTGTTTGCTGCCGGATTGTAGACGGTTGATGCTACGTTCTAAATACGGTTCTTGTCACAAAATCTGCTGAAAATATGGCTGATGAACTGTGGACCGTTATCGTGGATAATCCTTCGTGGTACCCCGAAACGTAGATGACATGGTGCTTGATGAAGCTGATCACCCTAGATCTTTTCACTTCCGTCAGCGGAACTGCTTCTGCCCATTTGGAGAAGTAGTCGGTGATGGCTAGGATGAAGCGGTGTCCCCTCGATGATGGAGGGGTGATCGGTCCTATAATGTCCATGCCCCAAGCTTCGAAGGGCCAGGAGGCGACCATAGGATGTAGTGGTTCTGACGGTGTATGGATGAAGTCGGCGTGGAGCTGGCACGCATGGCACTTTTTAGCATAGTCGACAACATCGGCTGCCATGGTTGACCAGTAGTAACCCATGTATTGCAGTCGATCCTGCAACTTAGGGCCAGGTTGATGAGCCCTGCAAGTCCCATCATGAGCTTCCTGAAGGGCTTCGGCTGCTTCTTCGTTGGATAGACATCGAAGGAGAAGTCCATCGAAGGAACTTCGGTACAGCGTCTTAGTAGCTGTATCATAATAGAACCGAAGGGAACATCTTCTGACTGAGACGGCTTCCTTCGGGTCTTCTGGAAGAATTCCATAGACAGCAAAGTCGATGAATGTGAACCTCCAGTCCCGGACATTAACACCGGCACTTGTCGTTATGGCATGGGCCATTTTTGAGCATAGTTTGTTTTTGGGACAGACCAAGTCTCGACCGACTACTGTGACGTAGTGTTGAGTCCCGAGGGGTGCTAGTAATGAAGCTGCGAGGCCGGCCAGAGCATCAGCCTCCAGGTTTTGTAGCCGAGGTACGTGTTCTATGAAGAACTTGGTGAATGTTGAAATAATATTCAATATATCTTCATGGTAAGGAACCAGATCTTCATGGCGAACTTCGTACTGCACTCGAATTTGATTAACGATGAGTTTTGAGTCGCCATAAGCTTCCAGATAATCCACCCCTAGCTGTTGCGCCAGCTGGAGTCCCATGATGAGAGCGTTGTACTCAGCAACATTGTTGGAGCACAGCTTCGAAAGGGAGTAGGCACGCTGGATGACCAGCTGATCGGGGGAGACTAAGACCACTCCTACTCCTGCGATGATTTGACCTTTGGGGCCTGTTCTTGAAGCGCCATCGAAAAATACCCGCCAGACGGAGTTTTCTTCGGTGACGTTTGATTCTTGGACCTCATCCGGGATGTCTTCATAGAGTCTAGAAGACTCTGGGATGGGGTGTGCAGCTAAAAAGTCGGCTAGAGCTTGGCCCTTGACGGCTTTTTGTGGGACGAAGACCATATTATATGGTGTCAACAGAATTGCCCATATAGCTAGTCGGGAGTTCAAGGATCCCGACTTCGTCATAAGAACCCTGAGTGGATTGACTCGAGAGATGACATGAATTGTCTGGCCCGAAACATAATGGCGAGTCTTCTGGATGGCGAATACCAAAGCCAAACACTTTTTTTCGATAGGATTCTACCGGTGTTCGGCCCCGATCATTATTCTACTAAGGTAGTAGATAGCTTGCTCGTAGCCCGCATCATTGTTCTGAGCCAACAAAGCACCGAGGGAATGATCCATGGCACGGACGTAGAGGAGAAATGGTTTGCCTGCGACGGGTGCCACCAGGACTGGCGGGCTCGTCAAGTAAGCTTTGATATCGTCGAAAGCTTTCTGGCATTCTTCTGTCCAGACGTAGGAGACTCCCTTCTTCATGAGTTGGGTGAAGGGTTGGCATTTCTGGAAAGGTTTGCTATAAACCTTCGGATGTATGCCAGACGCCCCTGCAGGTCTCGAAGTTCTCGAAGGTTCTTCGGAGGGTCCATGTCAAGGATGGCTTTGGTTTTCTCGGGATCGACATAAATGCCTTTCGCCGTGATAATGAAGCCCAAGAACTTTCTGCTAGAAATTCCAAGGAAGGATTTAGCGGGGTTCATCTTGAGTTGATGCGCTCGCATGAGATCGAAGACTGTCTTTAGGTCTTGTAGGTGATCACATTTGAGACGGCTCTTGACTGCGATGTCATCAACATAGCATTCAATCGTCTTGCGAAGATGTTAACGGAAGATGGTACTCATAGCTCGTTGGTATGTAGCATCAGCATTCTTCAACCCGAAGGGCATCACTGTGTAGCAGAAAACCCCCTTCGGAGTCCTGAATGACGTATATTTTAAGTCATCGAGGAACATTTTAATCTGGTTGTAGCCCGAGTACCCATCCATGAAAGACATGCGTTCGAAGCCACATGTATTGTCGATCATCACGTCAGTAATTGGAAGCAGGAATTTGTCCTTCGGGCAAGCAGTATTGAGATCCCTGAAGTCGATGCAGACCCGTATCTTCCTATTCTTCTTAGTGATAGGGACGACATTGGCCACCCAATCCGGATGTTGCTCTTCACAGATGAACCCGCTGCTCAGGAGTTTGTCCACCTCCTGATCGATAGCGTTCATAATGTCAGGACGAAAATGTCATTGTTGTTGCTTTACAGGCTTAGCATCAGGCAAGATGTTGAGTCTATGCATTACAATCTGGGGATCAAGTCCCGGCATATCTTCATAGCTCCAAGCGAAGACGTCGATATATTCTTTGGCCAATTGGACCAAGACTTCCGGTCTTCTCCCTTTAGACTTTTGCTGATGAAGATGGGCTTGGAAGGAGATCCATCCCTAAGGTCAACTTGTTCGACCTCGTCTTCGGTAGGGGGTTTGCGTAATTCAAAATGAGACTCCCACTGTGCTCCTAGGCATTGAGCTTGAGCCCAGGGTTCTTCCTCAAAGAATTCCGGCGTTTGGTCATCGCCTTCATCCTCTTGAGATTGTGCAGATGCCATGTTGACTGATAGCACCTTCTTGAGGACTGAGCCGATACTGGTATCGGAATCCCAAGTTGATGCTTCGGATGAGTGAGAGTGTTCCGCTTCTTCTGCTTTCGAACTCGATGGAGTTGCCGGTGGCGTGACATAGCCTACCCACGTTGAGTACGATGATAGTAGTCCTGTGGCTTTCCTAGGTGTTGGAAGACGAAGAGGAAGACGCCGGCCCTTGCCGTAGTTCAGGCCTTTGTTGCTTTTCAGGTCGTAACCTATCTTTTGAATGAGGTACTTTGTCCTGTCCGTGTACCGATAGACTTGTATTCTGCGGGTATCTGGTTCTGGCTCGAATGGCGGGAGGTCTTGATGACGCTTGACTTCGCCTAAGATAATGGGTTCTTCATCCTGATTTCGTAGTGGGACTATAAAACAGACTCCTTGGGACGAGACTACTCGATTTACATGATTGACGGTCGTTATTTGTGTTTGTAACGACCGTTGAGCATTATCTAGTGTATACAAGGCATTCCAATGTGGAAGACTAGAATAATTGAAAGACACTATATTATTGATAAAATACGAGATTTTTTCCTGCGAGATTACATTATCAAGGAAAGGTGCATCTATATCAGCAGAGATGTACTCTCCTAACTCTTCATCTGTGAGCACTGGGACTGGTTCGGGAGAGTTCATCGTCGATTTGATCTTGGGATCCGAGAGGGCTGTATGGGCCTTCTCTTGCAGCTTGGATGATTGCGGAGGCTTGCCTTTGAGACGCACCTTCACGGGTGCCTCTACTGCGCCTTCGGTGACAGGTGCCTTCCCCTGTAGTTTTGCCACCGGAGGAGCCGACGTTTGAGGTGGTTTTTCTTTGAGCCTTATCTTCAAGGGAGCTTCAGTGGGTGTTCTACCTAGAGAAGTCGGTGCTTTCCAGGTAGCCTGATGGTCATGGGAGGCAGCATTTGAGGTGGTTTCCCTTTGAGTCGAATCTTCAAAGGAGCGTCGGGAATCATCTCTGGCTCCATGTCCGGCTCTGTCGCTGTTTCAGCTTCATCTTCAGCATCGTTGGCTTTTCCTTCATCGAGCGACTTGTATAGGGTAGCATTAGTAAAGTAGGCTTCGACTCCCTTGAAAGGGTCAATGTCCGCGAACTCTGTCCGAATGATGTCGTTAGTGGACACGTACTTCATACGTTGGTGGAGTGTAGATGGCACCACCATGTACTTATATAGCCACGGGCGACCCAGCAACAGGTTGTAGTTGACGTCGGCATCCACGACATAGCAAGTCACCTCGGTTCGGAGGTTATCGATATGATATTTCAGCCGTATTTTGCCCAACGGTTCACTTTTGGTAGCAATAAAACCGCTGATTGTCATGTTGGAGGGCACCTGACGGTACATCGGGATCCCTAGTGTTGACAGCAGATTCCTAGGGATGATACTGAGGGAAGACCCTGGATCAATCTGAATTCGCTTTACCTTGACGGAACCCACATACCCTGTGTAGTACAGTAGCCTGTTGTGCCAGTTATGCTTGAGCAATATGTCTTGTTGGATGAAGGTTATGTTGGGGACGACCTCATCCGCACAATGGCAGTGTGCACATATGGTCGGAAGATCCTCAGGCTGCTTGACCTGACTGATAAAGGACTCAGCATCCTTCAAAGCTTCACAGAGAGCTTCACGAGTGTCTTTGGAAAGACGAAGAAGCTCGTACAGAGATAAACGAGCAGGAATACCGACAAGTTACGCCAGTATGTCAAAGTTGTGGGGCTTAGCCAGCCCCGAAGCATTCTCCCTTCACAAAGGCTTGTCGAAATGGGCCTCTACATGCTTCTATTTATTGGTTGCTGGAGGTTTGGATGGACCTCCTTCTTCGGCAGCAGGGGTAGTGCAGGGAGGCACCACCTCAATGGCAGCTTCGTCGGGTTGGGCGTTCAGCTGCGAACGGATTTTTACAGGAAGAGCCTCTTCCGCGGAGGAAGTGACCATGCGGAAAGACTTAATCTTTTTGCCCTTAGCTTTGGAGGTAGGGCGTACCCCCGGTTGAGTAACTTCGGAGACGAGATCGGGGTGGACCCATAAGATCTCTCTCCGAGATGTGGTGAGTGGGATGAGTCCACTCATGTTGTCACGAGTAGGTGGTAGGTTGACCACCTCCATTGTCGCCTTTGGGATAGGGACGACGCCATCTTGTGTTGTAGTTAGCGGCAAGGTGTCGAATTGGAGTGACACCAGGTTGGCCGAGACTGTTTTCTCCTCATAGTTGACAGAGATAACATTCGCATTGATCATGCGCTGGATGTAGTTCTTGAGGACGTAGCAGTCCTGAGTTGGATGTCCGACAAACTGATGGTAGTGACAGTACCTCGGATTGTCCACTCTCCCAACCTCGTCGGGACGCTTCGGGTCCGGTATTTGATCTTATCACCCTACTTCAGCATCTCGAAGAGTTGTAAGGTGTCTTCGTCGTTGAAAGAATAGACCTCATTTGGCCTCGGTGTAAGT
The DNA here is from genome assembly GCA_029216955.1 of Iris pallida. Classification (NCBI taxonomy): domain Eukaryota; kingdom Viridiplantae; phylum Streptophyta; class Magnoliopsida; order Asparagales; family Iridaceae; genus Iris; species Iris pallida. The sequence goes on along the minus strand of JANAVB010044620.1, from coordinate 9,848,370 downwards.
GGAGGCTTCTGAGTAGATGCTTGTACACCTTTGGAGGTATTGACAGTCAGCGCCTGCTTCCCCTTCGTCTCACGTCCAGGGTTGTTGGCAGCAGGCCGTTTTCCTTTGTCTTCAAAACCAGGGAAACTGACTCCCAGAAGGCGAGCATTGGATGCCTTGGTTTCTGCTGCTTCAGCCTCAGTAATCAATGAACTCCAGTCGGAAGGAGGAGTGTAGTTGAGCCAGAGCTTGATCGCAGGAAGCATGTTCATGCTGCAGGAGGAGAGGAGCGCATGTTCTGGCATGCCCGGGGGCAGTCTGAAGCAAGCTTGTCGGAAACGTTCGATGAATGCTTGAACCGTCTCTTTCTCCTTCTGTCGTACCTCTATCAGGGAAGCCATTGTCATGTCTTTCCCTCTGTCGTAGAAACGATCGAGGAAGAGACATGTCAAGTCGTCGAAGGAAGATATGGAGTTGTCAGGGAGACTGCAGTACCAGTCGTATGCCACTCCTTTCAGTGCTCCGACGAACAGGCTGGTGAGTAGCACATCTTCCTTCGGGAGATGTCCCATTTGAGACTGGAAGTACGTCCGATAACGGCGTGGGGAGTCCTTCCCGTCGTATGGCGTCAATGTTTGTGGTTTATACTTAGGAGGATAAACCACTTTGTTCCATTCGAGGGGATATGGTTGCGGGATCCCCATCTTCTGGCGCTCCTCCTGTCTGTTCTTGGACTCGAAGCGTTCATGCAAGTCCCTGATCATCTCAACCACGTCTTCCGTAGAGCTGGGAGTCGAAGAAGGTGGTACAGCCTGGAGTTGGGCATTTGACGGTTTCGACGTTCGAGGTACTTCGCGGTGATCTGTATCCAAGGATGCCCGTTAAAGGGGTACACTTGATTCTCCATTGGCCCCTGGGTCAGGACCGGTAGAAGGTGCTCTGGCCAAAGCTGACCATATCTCGAACACTGCTTGAGTCAATGTCTGCATGGAGGCAGAGAGGGTTTTGCGTCCTCCCTCCAAGGTATCCATGCGCTGGACAAGATCTGCCGGCGGCGCATCTGACTCCGCATCACCAGCTTCCGTCATATACACCATCATGATGTGACTGGAAGTGGATGTATCGGTTGAGGCTTCACTTTCGGCCTCGGTCTCTTATAGAAGAGAAACTTCCTCCGTAGCTTCGTCTTGGCTACCTCCAGCTATGTTCTGGAGGATGTCTTCGTCTTCGGGTTGAAGATCCACAGGGGCTTGACTACCTCCAGCTATGTTCGGGAGGCTAACTTCGTCTTCAGGATGAAGATCCACAGGGGCTTGACTACCACCAGCTTCCTCTGAGATCTTCTTTCTCCCTCGGGTGCCTTCAAACACTCCTGAGGACGGGACGATCGTCTTGGTCTTCCTCGGCTGGCTCTTGGATGAGGACGAGGTCGAGGAGTTTCCAGTCGCCCTTCGAATTGATAGGGAGTTAGAGAATACGTTGCAAGAAGCAACCTTAAGATCTGGCTCCTCTTCAGTTGACACCTTCTTTCCGAGGCGACGTTGGAGAGGTGTTGATGATTGCAGCCGCTGGAACACAGACTGCCTTGGTGGGACTGCTATCTTGCAACAACAGTTGATGGTGACTACATCACAGGTGTGCCCTGTGAGGGATGCATTATGCTTGTCAGTTGACTCTCCTGATCGGCGTTTGTGAGTGCTCACGTTACACATATCGTTAGAGGAGAGTGCCACCTTCACACCCCCATCAGGCACATGGCAAGGCCAAGTACCATGGTGGTCAAGCGAATGCTGCACCCCATGATCCGACGTAAAAGATGCGCCCAGATCAATAGTGGGGGAGCAACATTAAAAGTAACGATAACCAGCCTCAGACGCACAACCAATGTAGACACGGGGGTTCAAGACCACTGAGTTTGCCTTGTTCGACTTGGTTGCGAACGCAGCAGATGCGCCCAAGTGTGACAAGGACTTTGAAGGTCGGCTCGTTCGCGGCGCAGAAGCACCCGAGTCAACCTTGTACAGTTTACTAATGGCAGCGCGCATGATTATGAGTACATACCTCTGGCTCACTGCTGGCATAGCACGTTCGAGGCGCATGGCCCGTGCTGCCTTGGACTTCTTCGTACTAGCCCGCTGGGGCGCATAGTACTCAGAGTCCAAATTCTCCTCGCCACGACAACGAGTGAGTCTGTCAAAGATAGATGCCATCTGTGGCGCATCAGAGTTAATGTGCAGGGCGTTAGCTGCGTCCCTACTCCGTCGATGTATCTTTCTCGTCTGAGAGGAAAAAGGTTGGGGAATGTGGTCGGCACCATGCTTCCCTGAGAGATGCACTACACCGGTGGACGCATCTTGGCTGCTGAGGACGTCAGCGGGAAGGGTAGGCTGCATCAGCGTATCCCCTTCGGTGGTGGTGCCAGGAGCGTCGACCTTGCACACCCAGGCTTGGCGAGTCTTCTTCGGCTTTGGCAGCCGCTTCGAAGGACTTGTACTGCCTTCAGAGATGAACTCCTCATACGCCTGTTGATTGAGGCGTACGACCAGCATCTTGTGGGAGGAGCCGACCTTCATGTCATCAGATTGCGATACAGCTTTCTCGGCAGAGGAGAAAGAGGTCCCCAGCAGAGTCGCTAGCTTGTTTGCCATTAAAATCTTTTGATTGCAATTTCAATTACAAACAGAACAGTATTATAATGTAGGACTTAGATGTAGTCCTAGGAGTACACTTTTATTTATCTGGGTCCCTGTGTCGATGGAGCGAGTGGTAATACGTTGACTTCATTGACGATCTGACGACGGTTCTCGGTTCTCTGAAGGTCTGAGTTGCTCTGGGTGCTGGAGCTTACAGAAAGAAAGAAGACGTTGAGTGTCTATATCTGCTTCTCTCACTGTGTGTATGTAGGTCTCTGTCCATAGGTGTGTGTAGAAGAAGGAAATGATCCCTCTATTTATAGCTTGTAGGCTGGCTGCTCATGCACGCATATGTAGGATGTGCTGTACACGGGGACGCCACGTGGTTGAAGCTGTTGGAGGCACATGGATGATGCACCATCATTTGTTGGTTAAATCCTTCATGCTGCTTTTGTGGGCTGGCACGTAGCAGGGGAGAGGATCTTTCTGTTGCTGAGATCTTGGGTGATTAGCACCCCTTCATAGGCTGAATTGAGTCAAAGGACATGTGGCGCGTGTCCGTAGCTCAAAGATCTCGTATTTGGTGGAGGGTAATCTGATAGGATGCGCCTGGGATTGGGTGCATGAAAAGACTTTGGCTCGCAACCTTCAGGAGTCACGAACCAGTCTGGGCGCATGGCTTTTGAGGTGCATGCGAGGCTTCAGTAGCGACCTGACTTCTGTCTTTAGGGATCCGAGGAAGGTTAGAGGCGCATGGCTCTTGAAGCGCATGCAGAGGTTTGGACGCATAGCTGCAGAGGCGCATGCGAATGGCTGGGCGGCCACGTGGCTTGTAACCGTCGAAAGAGATTAATGATGACGCTGACGTCAGAGGCGCTTCATTTTCTATAAAAACTGTTGCTGCTCTGTCATCGAGACATGGCTGCTGTCGTGTCAGGACTTCAGCATTTAATGTTCTTTGACGGGTGATGGGCTGTTGAGTGGGCACATTGATCTATGTTCCACTGGACGCATGGGTCCATATTGATTAGGACGTATGGATCTGTGCTTTGTTGGGCGCATCCATACAGGGCGCTTGGTAGTGACTGGCGCGTCTGTACGATGCGTGGTATCTAACCGACGCATCTATTTGCATGATACGTCTTTATTGGTCCGACTGTTGCGTTCCTCGAGTGCTTTAAATAGCCGTTTTTGACTTAGCCGAATTCGAAGCGTCAGGTTCATCACCATAAATACAAATTCATTACACGGGATTCGGAGAGCCCGCCACTTGGCGCATGGGTTTGATTTGCCCGACCTATAAATAACAGCAAGGAGGGAGTTTGCTTCTTGTTCTCTCACGTCTTCCCGAATGAACTTATTTGCTCGAGCACATTTTGTTGACAAGATGCTCCAAAGGGTGAAGATGCGACGAATTATCTTCATTCATGCACTTGAAGGTGACTGTTACATCCAAAAGTCAGAATCGAGGGCTTTTAAGGCAGGCGGAAGGTGCCTGTTGCATCCAAAGATCGGGATGCTCGCCCCCGTCTCCGTTATGCTGGAAGAGCCGCAGATCAGAATTGTAGTGCTCCTATCTTCCTTGGGCTTTGGAGAGCTCTTCCTCCTGCAAGAGTGGAGTGTTGCCCACTCTGGTTGTGTTGAAAGCTGCTCCTTTAGCCGCAGATCGGAGTTACGGTGCTTTCCTCATCCTTGGGCTTTGGAGACCTCTTCCTCCAGCTAGAGTAGGGTTGATCGCCCACCCTTCTTCTGCTCAATAAATGCTTCATTAGTCGAAACACTTGATCGGGTTGAAGTAGAGCACATATGTTGAGACTTCATGATGCGCATAACTGAGACGCTGAAATAGATACACCTGACTGAGACGCTGAAATAGATACGCCTGACTGAGACGCTGAAGTGATGCGCTTGACTGATGATGCGCCGGGCAGAAGGCGCATGGCAGTTTGCTGCGCCTGGCTGTAGTCTTAGGATCTTTCTTTTTTTGTAAAAATTCTCCTTTGTAAAGCCTTTTTTAGACATATAATAGTCTTTTATATGAAATAAAAATCCTTTTGATGTCTATACTTTTGCTGTCTTGCTGTGCCCAGTACTTCGTTTGATGTTTCCTGGCGCATGTAACATTAGGCGCATAGGAATTCTGGCCTGTAGATGCGCCTAAAATTCTATGCTTCTACAGCCGTTAGCCACCAACGACGGAGATCGGCCGACCAATATCGGTGGAAAGAAACGGTCGAGATTGACGAACTATGTCGATGGTAAGATTCGAGGGACTCCTAGACAGGTCAACAAGATCGCTTGCCGGAGACACGCGATGGAGTCATTGCACTGTCAGAGATGAGAGCGGACGTGCACCTCGTGCTGGCTGCCGAGCGAAGAAGAAGAATAAGACAGATCTGACTGGAAAATAAAGTTTAAATAAACTTAACGGGTCGAAGAAAGGGATCTAATAGTAATAACCCGGACTCCTAGTATGTGGCTAATGCTTAAATGGCTAATGGCCTGACTAATAGGAGTTTGATTTAAACCAAGTTGGTCTAATCAAATTTATGGGCTGGATGATCTGGCTTAACAAAGGTTTTAGCTATGGTTTATAGATGGGTTAGCAAAATGGACTGTGGGCTATAAGGAATTGGGTTTGCTGAAATGTGAATCAGCTAGGGCTTTGAGGTTTAATAGATGGTTTATGACTTAGGCTATGGGTTGGCTAGGTCTAATTCATGGGCTTTAAGAAAAGGTGGGCTAGTGCTATCCAATAATAAATACAACTAAACAAAATGAATAACTAATCTCATAACCAAATACTCTTATAGGAAAAATATAATTAAGGAGAAATGATCAATTCTTCTGATTTATGGGAAGTGGGGTTACAAGGTGATGGTCGGAGCAGAGGGCGGGGACCGTGGTGGTGGTGATGACTGTGATTGACCGGGGAAGGCTGGGTGGCTCCGACGAGGTTGATCGGCCAGAGATGGTCGGGGAGTTGGTCGAAAATTGGCCGAGAAAGGTGGCAGGGTTGGTGTTGGGAATAGGCAAAAAAGAGATTTTGTAATAATTATATAATTGAAACATTTTTGTGTGTGAGAGTAGAATGGGGAATGCCCCATTTTATAGGCGTGTCATTCATGGCAAAGATGTAAATAATGAGAATAATCGAGGCATGGGTGTGGGTGAGGTGACTAGAAGAACGTTTCTAAAACCTTCTAGCCATAACTAATCATATGGTTAGTAGGTAATCCATTAGCTAGACTAATCATAATTATGACCCATGTGCCATGGATCATTGCTAGATCCATGGGCTTTAGCACGATTCATGGATTTAGTCATGACTAAATAAATTATGGTTAAAAATGATTTAAAATAATTTTATGGTGCTTAAAATTTTTTAGAAAAATTTCCAAAGATTTTGGGGAAAATTTTATAAACCAGAAAGTTTTGAATTAAAAAATAAGGGATTACACTAGCTATACCAGTGTTACACCCTATTCCCAAAATACAAAGATTCGAGATACATGACAATGGTCAAAAGTAGACTCCAACGCTACTTGAAACATATACGTTGTTCAGACTCAGGTCAATCTATCTATAATTTATGTGAAACCATATCTCAGTCCACTTAATACGAATAACATGAATAAAAAATATAATAAAGTATGTCAAATCTTAATAGAATTGTCTGAAAAGCTCATAGATATATAAGAACTTGCAAAGGCTAAGTGTAATACCCTGTCCCGCTCAGTTCAACTGAAGGAATCGAAATGCAACGACATTTGGACTTAGCCATGCATCGACTTAATCGAGGTCCTACTCGGCCGTGGCGACTCTTTGCTCAGGTGGGTGGCTTTGGTGAACTTGCCTCAACTTGGCCTTCACACTAATAATTGGATGGTTTCAATTGCACAGAGTAGGTATGCTAATAAAAGAGACGAACCCACATAGCTAAAGGGAATAATCCCGTATTGTTTGCAAAAACAAAAGTATAAAACTTTATTGATACAAACTGTAATAAAGATTACAAGAATTCTGGAAGAATTACAACTATAGGAATCCAATCTTGATGACGATTGCTTTATCCCTTGGACGATGTGAACTTTGAAGACGAAGCCTTTGAAGTTGAAAACAACTCTGGAAATTGAAGGCAAAAGCCTCTGAAGTTGAAGACAAAAGTCTCGGAAGAATGCAGCAGCACTTTGGCAAGAACTCCTGAACTCTCTGATTTCTTATCTCTGATCTTGATCCCCCTTAAAATGAAGACTTGAAACTCTATTTATAGAGTTCTGAAAATAACTAACTTTCAGTTATTTTGGACTACGCAAGCTGATTTGCGCAGCAACTGGTTTGCGCAGCACTAGTTTGCGCAGACAGTTATTGGATCGTGGGCCAACTATCTGGGACACATGGCATCATTTGATTGAAATGCGCATGATCGTGCATAGACGGTTGCCACGTAATGAGCAATTGATGGCATGAATGCCACATGTAATTTGTCAGTTATGTTGGTAGAATGCGCAAAGTGAACTGCGCGGAAATGGTTTGCGCAACCACGGATTGCGCATGAATAGTTTGCGCAACCACGGATTGCGCTGCCACCTGTCAGCCGCCCTCGAGCACTGTGCGGCGTCAAAAACGAACGGCCTCCTCGTTATTCATGTTGTCAGCTGTCAGGAAGATCTGATTTGATTCAGTCAATGATGACTTCTGCCACGTCAGCCTGCGCAGTTGGGAACATGCGCAAACCAGCCTGCGCAAAGTGATGTCTGCGCAATCTGTTGTCTGCGCAACTCATCAAAATGATAAATATCTTGAATTGTTGACTTTGTTAATTGATGTAACTTGATTTTTTTAGGACATACAAGACCCCCTTCAAAGTTTTCGAAAGTTGATTATAATCAAAATTTCGAAATACTTTGAATTTTCAAATGTTGAATCGTTTTGCGCAATATGATGAGCTGTCTGCGCAAAGCGAATAGACCATAAGTTTAGGCGCAATCCGAGGCGGCCGTTTCGTTTTTTGAAAACTATAAATAGTCCTCTTCATACTTCAAAGTATTCTTTACTTGTTGTCTTCGTGCACTTGAGAGAGAATTTCTGAACTCTTTCTTCCTTTCTTCTCCGACGATTTGTCATGGCTCCACGACGATCAAATGCTGCCGCTGCCGCCGCCGCGAAGGGAAAAGCTCCGGCCAAGTCTTCTGACAGGGTTGTACGACGAGCTTCCCGACACGAATCCGCACACCCTGCTCTGAGAGGTAGTTTGAACCGATCGAAAACCCCTTCTTAGGGTGATTCGACTCCCTTGAAACTCATCTCTTTTTAGAGATAAGTTCATATTGCGCCACCCTTTTTAGGGTTTCGGTTGCATCAACTATCAGTTCTTCATTTTTATGAAGGCTGCATTCTTGCGCAATTTGTTGATTTGTGCTGACAGGAAGTCAGCGCAAACGATTAAGTTGCGTAGATATCAGCGCAAACCATTGCTTTGCGCACCTTTTATGTTGCGCAAACTGATGTTGCGCAAGTCATGTCAGCGCAATCTGAGGTTGCGCAAATCATGTCAGCGCAGTCTGAGGTTGCGCAAATCATGTTTTATGTTTAAAAAACAAAAACTTTGTCTTGGACTAATTTTCATCTGTTTGTTGATGCAGTTGAAGTCAATGAAGATCCAGATTACGAACATTTTGTGGGAACCCTCACAGAGTCTGAATACAAAGAGGATCTGTCTCATGTCCATTACCCTCTGTATGATCTGCCGACCTTCCGTCAGGCTATATTGATTTCTCAGGACAATGAAACTTTGATGTGTTTGATGAACGGACAGCCTTTAGAATCAGCTGATGCTATAATTCACAAGAAACCCTTATTCCTATTCGGTGACGCCTTTGAGAGAGCCTCTCAGCCTAGGCCAAGGATGGAAGATAGGGTAGTTCACCAGCAAGATAGATCCTTTTTTATACCCGACATCGCTCGCTGCCTTTCTTTGTCACGGTACGCTCATGCGAGCTACCCTAGGAAGATGGAATGGAATATCACTCTATTTCAGGATGCTCGGGCAGGAAAAATCTTCGTAAAGAAGGGGCCACATCATAAGGACATGTTTTATAGTTCTTCTGACAGATATAGTGTCCTACTGAGAGGCTTAAGACCTGGCTGCATTCTACCAGAGAACTCCTCAATGCTAATGCCTGTTAGGACACCAATATTCGCAAATGAATTTGCGAAGGTTGAAGGAAAATATCCGGAGCAAGATATAAGAATGACTGGACTGGTGAATCCAGACTACAAGCGATGGAGTTATATCGCGAATTGGGTTCTGGGAAAATTCTAAGACAGACTCCAACAAATCAACCTGTATGAAGCAGTACATGCCACTGTATATGGATTTGCTCCCAATCCTCATATGTTCTTAGCCTTAGCTGAGAGATACAACTACAGGACCGGAACTTTTATGACCCCAGGGGGAGAGATGGGCTTTGCACTCCACGAGATGAAGTATATCTCGTTCTTGCCTATGGCAGATGCTCCATATGAGGAGTATGTACCAACAAATGATGAGTTGAACAAGCTCAGGAAAGAGAATCCAGAGATGGTGACAGTGTTCGAAGAACTATTATGCCATTACAAGATCTGCTCTTTATTTTACAAGAGTGCCACTGCCAATACTTGTTATTCTTCAAAGTGGCTACCATATCTGTTTCTTAATCATATAGAGGAGAAGAAAACCAAGGAGAACGATAAATGTTACCCAACTTTCTTTAAACCTTTGAGCCATACAGAGGTCAGAAAATTAATGGAACAGAGTGGTCACTTTGATAAAGAAGTGAACGATGACCATGAATATCCTCCTTTGAAGAGAGGAGATAATTTGAAAAGTTACTTGAGAATGGGCTATAGGCCCATGTCAGAAGAAGCACAATTGGCGGGATTCTTGACATACTGGCTGCGAAGGTTCGTGGTTCCCGGATCCAGTGCAGTGGATCGTTTTTACCGTGGCGTCTTGTTTGCAGCTGTTAAATTGGTCTTTGGCTATAAAATGGACTTACTATCAGCAATGACCTGTAAGCTGAACGCCAGTCTCCGTTTATATGTTGACTTGATGTTGAAAGCGAAAGGAGAGAGAGAATTCCCTCGCTTAGAACTGCCATATACATATTTGTTTGGATGGTTGCTTCTTCACTATCAAACTCTAATGGATCCTGGCATGGGACCAGTTGACGGCAGTTTTCTTCGAAGGTATTCCGATGGAAAATGGAAATATACTTCTTTATCTGAATGTAGATTTATGTTGAATCTGAACAGAGGCTGGAACTTCTGCTGCGCTCCTTTCCCTACTGGGTATGATCAGATGCCTACGAATATGGTGGATTCGAAACTGCAGCCTCTAACTCGTGTCGCTTTTGAATGGTTGAAGACAATTCGACCATCTCATTTGGTCTACCGATTCGAAGAAGAGTGCTACTTAGAACCATACCTCCCAAGCCGTTTTGCTAGACAATTTGGGTATGATCAGTTCCACGTAGGGAACGCAATTACCTGCCTCCAAGGCAAGGGTTATCTGATAGACGGAGCTAGGGCTTGGGCTTATTACAATGCCCGTGATACAAAAGCCACTTTCTCCATGCCAGCAAGGACTACTCCTCAGGGTCCTCGAATGCTTTTTACATACTCTGTATTTTACACATCAGCGAATACTTTTGCCGAGAATTTCTATCTCGCAGATAGTTTCGCCACTGCAACAAGATTGAGAAGAGGGAGAATTGCTCCATCAATCCCTATAAATGAGGAGGCGCAGGAACCGGCAGATGCACCTCTGGAGACTACAAGGGATATTATATTCCCCCAAGAAGTGAATGCACCACTTCGTATTTCACTGAAGGTGGGTAAATCTCCTGCGAAGAAGAGAAGAAGAGAGGAGCCTCCTGCTCCTGTGGCAAAGAAGAAATTGATTCTTGATGTTTCTTCTGAAAAGGTGACTACCAGATCTCAATCCCGACAATTGGCCGAGACTCATCAAGAAATTGCTAGTACACCAACTTCCGTGCAAAAGCGAACAGAGCCAGAAAATGTAGAGAGTCCTGTTAGGCCTCTACACAGAAAGAAAAGAGTAGTTACCAGAAGAGTCTTGGAAGAGTCTTCTTCCATACAACTCCTGACTTCAGTAGATGCTGCTGCAGGACTTTTAATGGCATCCCCCACACCCGCTTCTGAATCAGGGAGCAAAACTCTCGAGGAGAATGAACAGAGGAAAGATGTTGCCCCAAGAATTGAAAAGCCTAGAGAACATATTTTAGAGGAAGATCAAAGTGTTGTACGACCTCATTCTCCTATCGCAGATGTTACTCAACCTCCTCCTACTCCCAGGACTCTTCGTGAGGACGAAGACCGTAAAATGATTGCAGCTCTGGAGGATTGCAGTTATAGCTTGCAAGAAGATCAGGCTGCCACTAGCAGTGGAAATGCAGCAGTAGAAGAAGAAGAAGAAGAAGACGAGGAAGGATCTTCATCCGAAAATGTTGATGAGTATTTACAAGATCCTGAAAAGCAAACTGAAGAACACAGATCTCTTGATACTGCCGATGATATTTCAAATCCTAAAAAGGATATTAAAGTGGAGGCGTCTGCAGAAAGGGCTGTCGATGTTGAAATAGAAATATCTCCTGAAGAAGTAGCCGACGAAGGTGTGCTAAAAGAAAATCCCGCCACCGACCCTCAATGTATAAAACGAGATTTAACAATCTTTTCTTATTTTACAATGAACCGATAACTAATATCTTCATTTGCAGATCTTGGGACTTTGCCAATACCTCCAACAGACCTGATTATGGTGCCTATACCAACGGTGGTTATTAGCAGTAGTCATCATTTATCTTGTGGTTCTGAGGCGGGCAGCAGTCAGGCTGTTGCAGCGGAGGCTACTTCTGTTCAACAATATTCCATTCCAGTAAGGAATGAACTCGTTGTTAAACCAAACCAAGGTAACATTGCTCTTAATTTGATCTTTTTGTTCATCAACAATCAATAAGTAAAATAATAATTTTACTTTTGCAGAAGATCAAACAGGAGGAGCAACCAGCTCTACTTTGGCTCCCTTATTTAAAGAGCCTATTGTCCAACCTCAAAGAATCGAGCTACCTGTTACCCCGTCATCATCGGGAGTAGCAGCGACTCCTGGAACTTTAGCCATCAATCAGCAGGTTATCCAGTCATTTACTAAATGTTTCTTTGAATCGCTGGGATCTCTCGTCCGTAAAATGATAGAGAAAGAAGGGGCTGACTTCATTATGGTTAGGAAGCCCACTTCTTTCTTGATAAGAGCCATAAGAGACCAAGGAGACGAAGCTCAGGCCACTCTCCTTGAACATATACTGGATGAATTAGAAGTCTCTATCAAGAAGTATAAAGAACTCAAAAAGAAAGATGTAGACTCTTTAGTACAAGCTGAATTTGAGCGGCTGGCTCAAGCTGCTGATATGGAAAGGTTAACTCTTCAAAATCTATTAGAAGCTCATTCAACAAAATCAGCTGAATATAATTCTAAAATAGAATCAATTACCCTAGTAGCTGAAAGTAAGGGAAGGCGACTTGCTGAGCTGAAGGCTGAAATTACTCGCCTCCAACAAGAATTTGAAGAAGAAACTGTTAATCACCAACTGGTGATTGAACAATTTAATGCATTGATTGAAGAAAGGAATGAGTATGAGACCACTCATGGTGAAGAGATCACCCGCAGAATAGTAGATATGTCCATTTTTGATGAAGACAGCGGGATGGAGGAGGCAAGAAAGATAGTAGCGTCAACACACGAAGAAAAGCTGCAGACTTTGAAGCAGCAAATTGACAATCTAATTGTCCCTCCTTCTTGATTTTGTATTTGGGTTTTGTTGCTGTAGCTGCATTTTTTTGTAATGTCTCATTTTTTGATATAAAGAACATTTTGTTGTGGCTCCATTATTTATTGCATATCTTATTCAGATATAAATAATAGATAGATATGATATATTTATTGACAACTTACTCGAAAACGACAAGTTGCTGATGTAGAAGATGAACGATAATGAATCGTCAATGTATATGAAAATGAGTGAACGGGAATACCGTCAAGTAATGATAAAAGAATGGGCAAATCGTCAAATGATACTGAAATGAACGAATTAACCGTCAAATGATAATAAATGAATGGGTTAACCGTCACAATAGATGAACGGATGAACCGTCAGATATTTAACGAACGGACGAACCGTCAGATGAGTGTAATAAATGAACGGATGAACCGTCAGGTGTTTAATGAACGGACGAACCGTCGGATGAATGTGATAAATGAACGGATGAACCGTCAGGTATTAATGAACGGATGAACCGTCGGATGAATGTAATGCTTCATTAATTGAGGAACTTCTGTCTATAAATATAGCAGAAATCAGACAGGAACGAACACTTCTACTCTTCAATATAAAAATGTCTTCTGGAGAAGCATCTAAGAAGGTTGAGATTGTCTCGAAGGTTCAGAAGGGTATTGAAGAACACCCTGCCGATCCAGTTCAGCCAAAAGAAGCAGAAGCAGGCAAAGGTTCGTCTGCATCCCAGCCACCACGGGACATTTTGGACTTCCTACTCGAACCAGGAAAGACTAAAGAAGAAGAAGCCATGAGGATGGCCGCCTGCAAGTTTCTTGTGGGATCTAGCAAAGAGGTTTTTGGCTCTTTTACTGACCGTATTTTTGAGAAGGACGGCAGTGGCCCTCGTCCCAATGTAGAAAAAGATGACAGTGACCTTTAATATGTACTATCATATAATAAAATTTAAATTTTATTCATGAACTTGATTCTGTCTGATAATTTACAAGTATTTACATTTATACATAATACTTCTTTAAAAATTTGCCATTGATAGGCATCATAGCAACTCGACCATCAAGTTCTGAAAGTTGATAAGCTCCGTTTGAGAAGACTTTGCTCACAACATAGGGACCTTCCCATTTTGCATCGAATTTCCCTTTGCTCATATGAGTCATAGTCATAGGACGTCTGACTGTTAGAACAAGTTCTCCTTGCTGAAAGGCTCTGACCTTCACTTTACGATTAAATGTCTTTGAGATGCGGGCTTGGTATAACTCAATATGCTGTTGAGCCATTAACCGCTTTTCATCCAATGCTTCTAACTCTTGAAGTCGAAGAAGGTCATTATTTTCTGTGGTGAGCTCATTGGCAATAGCAATCCTTAAAGAAGGAATTTGTAACTCCAAAGGAAGGACAGCTTCACAGCCATACACAAAAGAGAAAGGTGTAAAACCAGTGGGATTACGGACTGTAGTTCGGTAGGCCCAAAGACATTTGCCAAGTTTCTCGCTCCAATTCCGTTTGTTAGTAGATACAAATTTCTTAAGGAGCTTAATAATGGTTTTGTTAAAGGCTTCAGCTAAACCATTGGCAGCAGGATTGTAGGCCGTCGAAGCAACATTGTTAATCCGATGATCATCGCAGAATCTAGTGAACTTCTGACTAATGAATTGAGGTCCATTGTCATGAATGATTCTTTGAGGTACACCGAATCTATAGATGACATGGTGTTTAACGAAGTTGATGACACTGCTAGTCTTGACTTCAGCCAGAGGTATAGCTTCAGCCCACTTGGAGAAGTAATCGGTTATCGCCAATATGAACCGATGTCCTCTAGAAGAAGGAGGATTAATAGGACCTATGATGTCCATACCCCAAGCTTCAAAAGGCCAGGAAGCAGCAGTCGGGTGTAAGAATTCCGAGGGTTGATGAATGAAGTCTGCATGGATTTGACAAGTACGACATTTCCTTGCATATTCAATGGCATCTGATACCATAGAGGGCCAATAATAACCCATACGTCTAATGCGATCCTGTAATTTAGGACCAGGTTGATGTGCTCCACAGACACCATCATGAGCTTCACATAACACTTATTTGGCTTCATCACCAGCTAAACAGCGTAGAAGAAGACCATCATAAATTCGCCGATAGAGTGTTTTGGTGGTTTGATTGTAATAAAATCGTAGAGATCGACGTCGAACGCTTGTAGCCTCCTTAGGATCTTCAGGGAGTATATTATGTACTACGAAATCGATAAAAGGAGTTCTCCAATCGTCATCAATAACTTCGACTTCAGCAAGATTGCTAAATTCAATATTACGATTGTTCTCAATACAGAACAGTTCTCGATTAGAAATAACCACCACCTGATGCCTTTTGATAGGGATGGCTAAGACAGCTGCAAGATTGGCCAAAGCATCGGCTTCAGTATTGCAAGCTCGTCGAACATAGTCGATGAAGAAGGCTTTGAATGATGTAGCTATATTGATCGCCGCTTCATGATAAGGCACCAGGTCTTGATGACGAACTTCATAGGTTCCTCTAACCTGGTTCACAACCAGTTTAGAATCACCATAGACTTCCAGATATTCAACATTCAGTTGTTTAGCTAGCTGAAGGCCGACAAGTAAGGCATTGTACTCTACCATATTATTGGAGCAAGGTTCATCTAAAGAGTAGGCTCTTTGGATAGTTAATCCGTCTGGAGAAACGAGAACAACTCCAACACCTGCCACTATAGCACCATTTGGTCCAGTTCTTGATGCACCATCAAAGAATAAACGCCAGGTTGGAAACTCTTCAGAAATCATGTTGACTTCTAATGTCTCGTCAGGAATTTCATCATAGAGTTTAGATGTCTCAGGCACAGGATGAGCTGCTAGGAAGTCTGCCAACGCTTGACCTTTGACGGACTTTTGTGGAACATACACCATGTCATATTGAGCTAGCAGGATTGCCCATGTAGCCAACCGATAATTAAGTGTACTAGGTTTCTTCATGAGTACCCGGAGAGGGTTAACTCGAGATATAACATGAATAGTTTGACCAATGATATAATGCCTCGTCTTTTGCACAGCAAACATGAGAGCCAGGCATTCTTTCTCGACCGGACTATAACGGTGTTCAGCACCAATCATAGTTCGGCTAAGATAGTAGATAGCTTGTTCATGGCCTTCTTTGTTCTTTTGGGCAAGTAAAGCACCCAATGAATGGTCCATAGCACGGACATACATCAAGAATAGAATGCCAGAGATAGGTGGCACCAAAACTGGTGGGTTCATAAGATATTGTTTGATATCGTCGAATGCTCGTTGACACTCTTCAGTCCAAATAAAAGATACACCCTTCTTTATTAGTTGAGTGAATGGTCTGCAGCGTCCAGACAAGTTCGAAATGAATCGCCTGATGTACGCAAGTCGGCCTTGGAATCCTCGTAGCTCTTTTAGGTTGCATGGAGGACGCATCTCTTGGATGGCTTTGATCTTCTCGGGATCCACGTGTATACCCTTAGTGGTAATGACGAAGCCAAGAAATTTGCCACTAGAGACACCCAAGAATGACTTGGTGGGATTCATCTTGAGCTGATGTTGACGCATGAGATTAAATATTGTTCTCAAATCTTGGATGTGATCTTCTTTTAGACGACTTTTAACAGCAATATCGTCAACGTAGCATTCGACTGTTTTACGAAGATGTTCTCTGAAAATGGTACTCATAGCCCGTTGGTAGGTTGCACCCGTATTCTTGAGACCAAATGGCATCACTGTATAACAATAGACTCCTCGAGGAGTGCGGAAAGATGTATGCTTTTTATCTTCAGGATGTATTTTGATCTGATTATATCCGAAAAATCCATCCATAAAAGATATTCTTTCGAACCCACAAGTATTGTCAATCATGACGTCTGTGATAGGAAGAGGAAATTCATCTTTCGGACATGCTTCATTGAGATCTCGGAAATCGATGCAGACTCAAACTTTTCCAGTTTTCTTCAGAACTGGGACGACATTGGCTACCCAATCAGGATGCTGCTCTTCTCGAATAAAGCCACAAGCGATGAGCTTCTTGACTTCATCATCAATTGCGTCCATCATTTCAGGCTTAAATCGCCTTTGTTGCTGTTTGACCGGTTTAGCATTAGGAAGAATGTTCAGTTTGTGAGTAGCAATCTTGGGATCTAAACCTGGCATGTCTTCGTAACTCCAAGCAAAGATGTCTATATATTCTTTAATGAAAAGAATCAACTCTTGCTTATCTGCTTCTGGAAGATTCTTGCTAATAAAGATTGGACGAGGTGACTCTTTTTCCCCTACATCAATTTGAATTAGTTGATCTTCAGTAGGAGGTTCACGTTGTTCAAAATGAAGTACCCATTGGTTATCCATATGTTGAGCCCAAGGATCTGTTTCCGGACTTTCTTCAACATCTTCATCACAGCCTTCTGGTAGTTCAACGGAGACCATGTTAGAAGATACAATTATACGATGGACTTCACCGATGCTGGTATCGGAATCCCATGATCTGGAATCAGAAGAATTAGAACGTTCTTCACTATCTGATTCAGAAGCTGCTGGGGATAACAGTGGAGAAGAAGTATATCCGAGACCTTTCTTGGTCCTGTCATAATACATTTGTGATTTTCCGTTTGGAACTGTTGTACGAATGGGAGTTCGTCTACCTTTACCATAGTTAAGGCCGCTCTTGAAGTCGTAACCCATCTTTCGGAGGATGTCTTTTAATTGTTGACTATAACGATGGAACTGGAGACGTCCCGTATCGTTAACTTTACTATCATCCGAATAGTTAATCTTTTTTTTCCGGTCTTTTATACAAAAATGCTGGACTTTCACCTTTCTTCAAAGAAGGGTGAATACGGTAAGAATCATCTGGATCTTCAAGCGAGACTTCTGTCTGAAGAGATTGTACGACTCCCAGTGTAATTGATTGGAAGCTATCTAACATATCCAGATAACTTTTAGTATAATAAATAACATCAATATACTGGAAAGTAGGTGCTTTTTCATTGATTTGTACATCAGTATTTACAACAGGATCTTTAACCTTAGCAGGTTTGGTCAAATTGATTATAAGAGGGGGAGAAGAAGAACGTGGAGGAGGCTTGTTACGACGGAGGTCAATAACAAGTGGCTCAGAAGTGGTGAGCTCCCTTTTTTTCTTGTTGCAATTTAGATCAACAACAAGTGGCTCAGAAGAAATGAGCTGCTTTTTGTCTTTGTTACGACGTAAGTCGATAACAAGTGACTCAGAAGAGGTGAGCTCCCTTTGATTTTCATCAGCATCAACTGATTTCTTTTGAACTGGTAAGTGAATAACCAGTGGCTTGGAAGATTGAGGATGAGAAACTCGTCCCTTAACAGGTATGATAAGACTGTCTTGAGGTACTGCTTTTTGATCTTCTTCAGTATCCATAGCCAATACCACCTTCATAAATTCATCCTTGTACATACAAGCATCGTTGCAATAAGCTTCAACACCCTTGAAAGGATAAAGGTCCGTAACTTCCTTGTGAACTTGTCCTTTGTCATCAACGTATTTAAAGCATTGATGAAGAGTTGAGGGAACGATATTGTGTTCATGGAGGAATGGCCTTCCCATGAGAGCATTGTAAGAACAACCATGATTGTCAATGATATAAAAAGTCACCTTTGTGCGAAGATTGCCTATTTGGAGTTTTAGGCGGATCTTGCCCAAAGGTTTACTCTTTCCTTGATTAAATCCCAGAATAGTAGTTATCGTGGTTAAAAGACTATGCACTGGTATCTTCAATATATCTAGCATTGTCTTTGGCATAATACTAAGTGCAGACCCTGGATCTATCAGGATACGATCAACCTTCATTGAATCTACATATCCTGTATAATAAAGAGGATGATCATGTCTATTATCTTCCATTAGCATATCATCCTGAGTGAAGGTAATATTTGGGATCAGTTCCAAGACACTATGACTGTGATGACAAGAGACTGATTCTGATTCTGGCTTCTTGAGAAGAGTTAAGCAAGTTTCAGCCTGCATCAGAGCTTCACTTAGAGTTTCTCGTATCTCTTTGGAAAGATGCAAGAGTTCAAAGATTGACAGCCTAGCTGGTGTATTGGCTAATTGAGCCAATATATCAAAGTTGTAAGGCTTCACAAGCCCAGTAGGAGATGACTTCTTTAGAGGTTTGTCAAATCGAACTTGTTGCTTGCCTTTATCAGCCGTTGTTGGCTTAGGAGGAATTGATACTACAACTGGTGAAGATGTAGAAGGGACCTCTTCAGCAGATGCAGGTTGTGCCAGAGCAGGTTCGGAAGAAGAAGCAGGATCCTTTTGACCTTCAGAATGATCTTTCAAATAAGCTTTCCCTGATCTGGTGCCTAACAGAATCTTTTCGTCAACAATGGGATCAAAAGATACCATGTTGCAAATCTTGGTTTTGCCTTTAGAACGAGTTTTTTTCTCGGAAGATATCTCAAATTCTGGAGCAAGATCCGGATGGATCCACATAATTTCACCATTGTCAAGAGACAAGGGAATAAGACCTTCATTGGATGGAAGCGGGAGATTCTCAATCTCAAGGGTTGCTTTAGGAATTGGAATGACACCATGCTGTATCATCTGCGGAGGAAAATCTCCAAATTGGACTGAAACCATATTTGCAGTAATAGTCTTCTCATCTTGTTGCAAAGGGACTACACCTGCATTGACAAGCTCTTGAATCTTACCTTTGAGCACATAGCATGCTCGAGTAGAATGTCCAATGAATCGGTGATAGACACAATACTTGGGGTGATCAGTCTTATTGACTTCATCAGGTTTCTTTGGATCAGGGAGTTGAATTTTATTGCTTTTGAGTAAACACTCAAAGATACTTGCCGTGTCATTTTCGTCAAAGGAATATTCTACCTTCGGACGAGGTTTCCTTGGTGGAGGTACAGAAGGAGTAGGAGTAGATGTAGGTGGGACCACATTGACAGCCAAAGATTCTTTATTTTTGTTCAAGTTAATATTTAAAGTCTCTTTCGCTTTGCGATTGTTCTGGCGATTGCCACCACCTGAATTTTGATGCTCATCGCGATCAGGGTTAGACATTTGTACCCCCAATTGTTTGAACTTGTCGGCACTTACTTTAGCAGCTTTGGCGTTGACGATAAATGAGGGCCAATCTTGAAATTGGGTTGATCCCGTCCACATACTAATAATAGGCAAAAGATTTGCCTTACAAGTACCAATAGTGACGGCAGCTGGAGTCCCTGGAGGCATTTTCAAAGCTTCACGGCGGAACCGTTCAATAAAGCTCTCAGCAGTTTCGTTATGTTTCTGTTTGATTTTGTTGAGAGCTGACATCGTCATATTATTAAATCCCTCATAGAACCGTTCCAGAAAGATTTGTTTGAGACCTGAAAAGGATGTGATACAACCATCGGGCAAACTTCTGTACCAGTCGTATGCTACGCCGGCTAAACAACCGACGAACACTCTGGTAAGAAGAGCGTCATTTGGCTGAAGTTGAACAGTCATTACCTCAAAATGATTGATGAATTGACTCGGGGAAGTACTGCCATCGAACAGAGAGATTGTAGGGATTTTGTACTTTGGAGGAAACGGAACGTCCTTCCATTCAATCGGATAGGGCTGTTTAATCCCCAACCTTTGTAGATTGTCTTTCTCTTTAAATGCTTCAAACTGAGTTCGTAAGAGTTTGACAGCTTCATTGGCGTCTTCTGATGAAGAAGAAGGAGCAGGTTAAGTTGTAGTGGTAGGAGGAGGAATAGCGTTGTAAGCACTACCTCCAGCTCCTGAATGGCTAGGCGTAGTTTGTACTTGCACTTGTACAGGAGGCATTTGGGGAGGCGCTACCTCCAGCCCAGTATTGGCAGGTATTGAAGATGCTATGATTTCTGGACTAGTAATAGGTGCAGTTGGTGGTGTAACATGTTGTGCTACAATGATGGAATGCATACTAGCAACCATCTCAGCCATGGTTTTTAATTTGTCTTCGAGTGCAGCAATTCGCTGTTCCTGATTTGCGGAGGTTGAAGCATCTGGATCATCGGTGACAACATAAGCCGTTACTTCTCTTGGCACAGTGGAAGATACTGTTTGTTCAGAACTTTCACTATATGCATCATAATCAGAAAACGAATCATCTCCTGACTGGGAAACAGGAAGATGACTTGAAGGGTTTTGAGGAAGATTCCTTTGACCGATTGTATCTCGGCTTCGAGAACGGGTATGTTGAAATACTCCTTCAGAAGATTCTTGAAGTAATTCCAAATACCGTTGGCTTGGCTTGCGGAGTCTACCATGCTTAGAGCATCTTTTACCCCCAGTGTCTCGGGAAGTCATGTTAACAGAAGCATACAAAATTTCGTCTTCTTCTATCATAGGTTCAGATTTAGCAAAAGTTAAACGATCGAAGACAGATCGTTTTGTCGTTTGACAACAGCATTGGATGATGACTTTATGATTACAGTGATGATCAGATGGTTGAGATGGAGATATTGAGACATTATCCTGTTTTTGTCTTAGATGTTCTCGAAGATCTATAACAGGACGAGGAAAGTTTCGAGGAATCTGTTCTTTGATAAGATTTGGAACATGATTCCGATTCTTCAAATGTTTAGTCCCTTGAGTATACAGGGAAGTACTCACTTTATTGGCATAAGTGTCAGGATTTTTGACCTTGGAGATTTGTTTCTGATGATATTTGACCTTTGGCATTGGCTGTTTTCGTTTTACTGAAGTGGATCGATTAAGATAAGTTCTGAGGTCAGCAAATTCACCCCCAGGAGTTTCTGTTTGAGACACTAAAAGTTTTTCCTGTCTGGAACGACAAATTTGGAGAGTCGGGAGGTCCTGGAATTCTGCTATCGGAGTAGGCAGAATACCTCTTTGATTAGTACAAGTACTCTTGTTATAAAGGAAAGAAGAATCCTTGTTCGTCAGAGTTCTCGAACTGATTGGTGCCGAGGCACATTGAGATGGATCTTCTTCAGTAAAGACTGAAGAAGACTGAGAAAAGACCAAAGGGTCTTTTCCTTTGTTTTGAGATGAAGGGTTAGCTAAAGAGCGTTTCCCTCTGTTATCTTCCAAGTCATGAGACAAGGAAGTTTGAGAAAAGACCAATGGACCTTTTCTTTTGCTTTGAAGAGAAAGAGGAATAGTCAAAGGACTACCCTCAGTGGATTGCGCAGAGGCAATAAGGTGTTTAGGAAGAGGAGTAGAATCTTTTCTTTTATTGTGAGAAGAAGGGAATTTAGCCAAAGGGCTGTTTTTCTTGGATTGTGCAGACTTAGTTTGCGCATGGGTGGAAGGTGCACTAGTCATTTGTGCATTAGAAACTTTGGTAGGAAGTGCATCAGGAGTTCTTGTCTTAGAGTGCTTGGAATGCATTTTAGTTATTGGAATGCTATTTTGTGCAGGAAAAGCCACTGCCAATTGTGCCAGAGTCATAGGAGTCTTCTGTTTTGACAAGACAGCATATGAAGTAGCCTGTGCAACAGTTGAAGCAGACTGCGCAGTCTTGACTGCAACAGATTGCGCAGTAGTTGCTGAGACAGACTGTGCAACAGTTGGCACAGCAGTTTGTGCAGCAGTCTGACTAGCAGATTGTGCAACAGTTGGTACAGCATCCTTGGTGGCAAAAATGCCAGATTGTACAGATTTGGAGACCCAAACTGAGCGTACTTTGCTCTTGGCAGAAGTGGCTACAGTACGGGAAGTGGTCTTGGAGTTGAGCATCGCCTCGTAGGCTGTCTGGTTGACCTTAACAACCAGCGTCTTCTGCATCTTCCCGATAGACGCTACGTCACATTGAGTTGCTACTTCCTCGTCGGAGGAGAAAGTTGTCCCCAGCAGAGTCGCCATTTTGTTTGCAAAAACAAAAGTATAAAACTTTATTGATACAAACTGTAATAAAGATTACAAGAATTCTGGGAAAATTACAACTATAGGAATCCAATCTTGATGACGATTGCTTTATCCCTTGGACGATGTGAACTTTGAAGACGAAGCCTTTGAAGTTGAAAACAACTCTGGAAATTGAAGGCAAAAGCCTCTGAAGTTGAAGACAAAAGTCTCGGAAGAATGCAGCAGCACTTTGGCAAGAACTCCTGAACTCTCTGATTTCTTATCTCTGATCTTGATCCCCCTTAAAATGAAGACTTGAAACTCTATTTATAGAGTTCTGAAAATAACTAACTTTCAGTTATTTTGGACTGCGCAAGCTGATTTGTGCAGCAACTGGTTTGCGCAGCACTAGTTTGCGCAGACAGTTATTGGATCGTGGGCCAACTATCTGGGACACATGGCATCATTTGATTGAAATGCGCATGATCGTGCATAGACGGTTGCCACGTAATGAACAATTGATGGCATGAATGCCACATGTAATTTGTCAGTTATGTTGGTAGAATGTGCAAAGTGAACTGCGCAGAAATGGTTTGCGCAACCACGGATTACGCATGAATGGTTTGCGCAACCACGGATTGCGCTGCTACCTGTCAGCCGCGCTCGAGCACTGTGCGGCGTCAAAAACGAACGGCCTCCTCGTTATTCGTGTTGTCAGCTGTCAGGAAGATCTGATTTGATTCAGTCAATGATGACTTCTGCCATGTCAGCCTGCGCAGTTGGGAACATGCGCAAACCAGCCTGCGCAAAGTGATGTCTGCACAATCTATTGTCTGCGCAACTCATCAAAATGATAAATATCTTAAATTGTTGACTTTGTTAATTGATGTAACTTGATTTTTTAGGACATACACGTATAAGTATAGAACATGGAATGGTCGAGTTGCTACCTAGATATCATCCCATGATGGCTTTCAAATTGACACTCGGTCCTTTGTTCCGTGGCTTGGAAGAAAGAAAAGTTGGTCTATGTTGCCACAAGGCTATGATCTTAGCATAGTCATAGGTGTCGCACGATATAAATGCTCGGTAAAGCATACACTGTCCCATGTCCAATGCTTGGTATAGCATAATTGTCCCACAATCTCAATGCACGTTTCCATGGTGCAAGGCTGGGCATAGCCTTTGCTCGTCCTAGGGTTAATTTTTATTACAGGGTTTATGGCACAGTCATGGCATTGATAAAGAATACGATTGTTCAAGTTGAACATGTGCATGACCCCACGGTATCAAGGCCCATCGTATAGAGTATGACATAATTTATGGGCACTTCAAAGGGACACAACTTGTTCAAGTTGAGCAAGAGGACTATCAAAATAGTCGTTCCTGAGTTAAGTCAAAAAAAGAGTATGGTAACATTGAAAGTCGAAATGATATGGTAACATAGAAAGTTCTCGGGACCAACAGTCGTCGAGGCAGTCTCCGAACCGTAGAGCGGCATAGAGATGAAAAGAATGAGAAAAAAAGAATGAGAAGTAAGGAACAAAAAGTAAAGAATGAGAAATGATACTAAGAATGGTAAATCGAGTTGAGTCTTGCATGGCATTGGCCAACTTGTACACAAGGTTTGGTTCCTCGAACGATCGCTGAAGCACCGAGTTTGTGTCGACCTAGGAGGAATTATCGGTATTGTACGACCTTCGGTGGCAGTACGACCCGTATATGAAGTGGGCGACAATACAGGCTACGGGACGTTCGGTGGAGATCTCACTTCGCACACAAACGACCATCGTATGCATAAGTCCAGGTATAGCTTGATATTGCTAGTGACCCTTGTAGCTCCCCTTCCCGAAAATCTTTGAAATATTTTTTTATTATTTATTTGATTTAAATGGTGGTTTTTAGATTTTTATAAATGATTATTTAGTTAATTATTACGGTGGATGACTTTAGCTATGACAGAATTTTGAAGTACAAGATGGCTAGGAATCATGGCACGGATAGTACAGTAGCGTGCTTTGACTAGTGTTTAGCCATAGTAGGGGAATGCAAAGCTATATGAGTGTCCTAATTAGGAAAACCAGGCCAAGTTATGACTTAACCCGTACCGAAGATTTTATTTATTATTTAATTATATTAATGAGTTTTTGGGAACCCGGTTGTACCGAACCTGTCCAGATTGGACCCAAGTCGAATCCAAGCCCATGTAGTCATGTAGTGGGACCAAATACGGTCTTGTAGACATGTTTGGTAAATGCAAATATTTTGTATATATTTTAGGAATTGGCAACTATTTTCTAAATATTTACTATATATAAATTATAGGTATTATTAATATTAAATAGCGTTTTAGAATATTTATACGATTTTCTGGGGCCCAGTAATAGGAGTATATGATATGCCCATCCAGGAGATACTATTGAATTATTTAATTAATAATATTATTATTGTGGTTATTGAAAATAAACTATTTATTATTATTAGTTATTATTAATTTATTCTTTATCAAAAGAATAAATATATGTGTGTATGTGTATTTATATAAAAATATATATATATATATATGTATATGGGTGTAGCTGTATTTATATACAAATACATAAATGTATAAATGTGTTTGTATATATATATATAAACAAATGTGTATGCATAGAAGTATACATATGTGTACGTATATATAAATATATATATAAATATGTGTGGTGTATATATATATATATATATATATATATATATATATATATATATATATATATATATATATATATATATATATATATATATATATATATAAAGATATGTATAAATATATATGTGTATATGTGTATTTATATATATATGTATATGGTGTAAAAATATATATATATATATATGTATATGGTGTAGGTGTATTTATATATAAATACATAAATGTATAAATGTGTTTGTATATATATATATATATATATATATATATATATATATATATATATAATATATATATATATATAAATAAATGTGTATGTATAGAAGTATACATATGTGTATGTATATATATATATATATATATATATATATATATATATAATATATAAATAGAAAAAAATATATATATATATAATATATAATATATATATAAATATTTTAGAGAGCCGGGAGCAAGGGATCGAAGAAAAAAATATATATATAGATATATATATATAAATATATGTGTATTAGTATATAATAAAATGGAAAAGAAAAGGAAAAAGAAAACTAGCCCAGGTCTAAGCCCAGACCGGGCCCAACCACCCCCAGACCTGAGCCCATGCTCAGGCCAGTCCATCCCTGAACCCAGCCTACAACCCGATTTCCCCCACGGCTAATAGCGTTTATATAACCGCGTATATATATAGAGAGCCGGGAGCAAGGGATCGAAGAAAATTGAAAACCTAAACTCGCCAACACCACCACACCCCCAACCCTGACCTCGAGGGCGGTCCCAGCGTTGCTGCGAGGCCACCGCCGGCGCGGCAAGGCTGGAGCAGGCCGCGCGTAAAGCCAACAGTTCACAGCAACCGCAGCAGCTTTTCGCAGTGGAGGTACCACTTCTCAATCGAATTTCTTCACGTATACTCCATTGTTTTTGATTTCATAAATTTCTAGGGCTAGCCCATATAACCCTCTAGGAACCCATCTAATTACATCGTGCCGTAATTATGCGGTGTCGACAAATATTCGACGCAAAGTTCCCAAAAAACTTCTCGGAAACAGAACATATAGGACAGTCCAACACCCCTTGTGGAAGGCGATTTGTAGCCAATCCATCGACCGATTTGGAAATCCATTTGAATAGGTTTATAGACAACATATAGGAGATCAAAACCTATTTTGTATTTTTGAAATTCATTAATTATGCAGGATTAAATCAGTTTCTAAAAATAAATAAAAACTTGTAAAACTGTTTTCGAAAACATAGAAACCCTCCGATACGACGTGCGTCCCGTCAATTAGGGCGACGTGGTCGCGAACTGAAAGCATCAAAAGGTGCGTAACAGCTTATTAATCGTGTGGGCTTTGACGGAATTAAAATTGGTCGCGTGTGCGCGACGAATTTGATGCGTATCCGTTAAAATTTACCGTATCAGTCACTTTGCAAATTTTCTAATTACTTTTGCACGCTCGTCAGATCGAGACGAAACTTATGCCAACAGGACCGTATCATTTTTATGGTCCTGTATGCCAAGTTTGGTCAGATTCTGAGACAGTTGATCGGATCACCGTTTTGTGGGCCCCACGATCCGACTCAACGGGTGATTTTGTGCACGGCCTGCCAGAATCCAACTTTGGACATACGGTTGGGTTCATATCAGAAAATTGGATCTGTTAACATATAGTTTGATGACTTTAGAGACCGTTGACTCTGGCACAGTTTTCGGTGCAAAGCGGGTCCAACGGTGGACACCGTATTGACCCAAAATTACCGTTTTGCCCCTATATCCATAATTGGGCTTAAGGACAGGCAATCCAAGCTAATTTGACTATTCTGAGAATATTGGCTATGTCTGTTTCAGCTTTCGAAGATATTTGTCGATTTTGGACTTTATGGCATACCAGTTGACGGTATTTTATTGGTTCTTCGCGCTTCCACCAGGCAAGTATACCTTGCCAGCTTGTACAATATAATTTATATACATGTTCATTATCTCGCTGTTGTTCTTTTTCTTACATTCGTGATTGCTTTATTCCATGTCTAGTACACTCATCCTGTTATAGTTTTACTTTACATGTTTCTAGTTACCTGCACATTCTCATTCCTTTCTGTTATGATATTTCTATCTGTTACACTGTGTTAGTTTCATATGTATTCCTTGATAGAGTCGTCTAGTTCTACACCTCGATTCCCTCGACTTGATTATAACTTGACTTTACTTGACATGACTTGACATGACTTGAGTAGGACTTGACTTTGATATTCTATAGATTGTGAGTACTTACTTTGACTACGGTCTATGGGATTTTTATACTAGGATTGGCTACCGTCTTGGTTGCGAGTGCTTGCCTTGACTGCGATTGAGACACTATAGATTGTGAGTGCTTGCCTTGACTGCAGTCTATAGCTTTCACCTATTAGCCATTTCTAGTATGGCATGCCAGTGTCTTAGGATCCTTGTGTTTAGATCTTGTGTCTTAGTTCATTTTGTCTCGTCGGATATCCTTGATTGTTCCTTACTTCTTTGTATATTTATACTATTACATGTTGCCTTGTATATTATGTATCTTGCTAGTCCTTGAGGACCTGATGATCTCTTCAGGTAGCTGATTGCACGGAGTTAGTTAGCTGAGCATGTGGTAGTTGACTTCAATCGCATGATTCAGGTACTTTGTTAGTGTTATTAATTTACTATCTTTCTCGTGCTTTCATGATATATCCTGTTTATCAGCTTAGCTTTATAGACTCATATTATTCTTAGAGTCTAATCGGACATATATGCTAGTAGGCTACAGACCACGGCCCATACTTGTTCATTCTTGTTTTACATGATTCTTGTGGATTGAGATATAGTTTAGATTAGACATGATACCCTACCTTGGATAGCTTATACGTACTCGAGTTGGGCTGGAGTCCGCTCGATACGTAGCTGGCTTGCTCACGAGCTCGCGTCCAAAAATAGGGTACGGGTCGTGACAAGTTTTTGTGGTGGCCCATGCAGGTCAGAGCATATCGTACCTGTTACATAACTGTACTGGTACGAGCCTGCGACTATGACTAAATCTTAGAAATCTCAATCCACTCTGCTTTGAAAATTCTCCTAGAAATTCTCTACGTCCTTGAAAACTCCATATTTGCTCTCGAATATACTTACTTGCTTTCCGTACCATTGATTCTCATCCCTTCCTATTTCGGGGTGACGAATGATCTTGTTGTCTAGAATTTATCAGAAATTCTTAAGTTATAGTATAATATTGCTTGATTATTTAATGTTTGGTTGTTTGATATATATATGGGAGATTAAAGATACCATATGTCCTAGATATTTTTGGCAGAATTATTAGCCACTAGTTAGAAGATTATAGGGTTTTAGTGACCGCAATTTTGAGGAGTAGTGTGACCAAAGGTGGGTAGAAGTCCTCAAGTGTTCGGAGTTATAAAATGACTAGAGAAAGTCATAAAATATTTTGGAGAAATTAAATTTGAGGGGATTGAGGTTAAGGCAGACTTTTTTTTTGAATTTTAGGGAATACCTATGAATTAGAATTTCGAGGACAAAATTATTTTAAGGTGGATAGATTTGTAGCTCCCCTTCCCGGAAATCTTTGAAATATTTTTTTATTATTTATTTGATTTAAATGGTGATTTTTAGATTTTTATAAATGATTATTTAGTTAATTATTACGGTGGATGACTTTAGCCATGATGGAGTTTTGAAGTACAAGACGGCTAGGAATCATTGCACGGATAGTGCAGTACCGTGCTTTGACTAGTGTTTAGCCTTGGTAGGGGAATGTAAAGCTATAGGAGTGTCCTAACTTGGAAAACCAGGCCAAGTTGCGACTTAACCCGTACCGAAGATTTTATTTATTATTTAATTATATTAATGAGTTTTTGGGAACCCGGTTGTATCGAACCTGTCCAGATTGGACCCAGAATCCAAGCCCAGGTAGTCATGTAGTGGGACCAAATACGGCCTTGTAGATATGTTTGGTAAATGCAAATATTTTGTATATATTTTAGGAATTGGCAACTATTTTCTAAATATTTACTATATATAAATTATAGGTATTATTAATATTAAATAGCGTTTTAGAATATTTATACGATTTTTTGGGGCCCAGTAATAGGAGTATATGATATGCCCATCCAGGAGCTACTATTGAATTATTTTAATTACTAGTGGAATTATTATTAAAATAATATTATATTGTGGTTATTGAAATAAACTATTAGTATTATTAAGGTATTATTAATTTATTCTTTATCAAAAGAATAAATATATGTGTGTATGTGTATTTAAAATATATTATATATATATATATA
>JANAVB010044620.1:9655679-9816538 GCA_029216955.1 Iris pallida | reverse complement strand
GTTTTGTGGGCCCACGATCCGACTCAATGGGTGATTTGTGCATGGTCCGCCGAATCCACTTTGGACATACGG
This sequence comes from Iris pallida, assembly GCA_029216955.1. Classification (NCBI taxonomy): domain Eukaryota; kingdom Viridiplantae; phylum Streptophyta; class Magnoliopsida; order Asparagales; family Iridaceae; genus Iris; species Iris pallida. The sequence goes on along the minus strand of JANAVB010044620.1, from coordinate 9,816,466 downwards.
TTGGGTTCGTATCAAAAAACCGGATTTGTTGACATATAGTTTGATGACTTTAGAGACCGTTGACTCTGGCACGCTTTTTGGTGCAAAGCGGATCCAACGACGACACCGTTTTGACCCAAATTACCGTTTTGCCCCTGTGTCCAGAATTGGACTTAAGTACAGACATTCCTAGCTAATTTGGCTATTCTGAGAATTTTGGCGATGTCTGTTTCAGCTTTCAACGACATTTATGGATTTTGGGCTTTATGGCAACCAGTTGACGGTATTTTATTGGTTCTTCGCGCTACCACCAGGCAAGTATACCTTGCCAGCTTGTACAGTATAATTTTTATGCATGTTCACTATCTCGCTGCTGTTCTTTCCTTACATTCGTGATTGCTTTATTCTAGTCTAGTACACTCATCCTGTTATAGTTTTACTTTACATGTTTCTAGTTGCCTGCACATTCTCATTCCTTTCTGTTATGATATTTCTATCTGTTACACTGTATTAGTTTCATATATATTCCTTGATAGATTCGTCTAGTTCCTACACCTCGATTCTCTCGACTTGATTATAACTTGACTTTGACATGACTTGACATGACTTGAGTAGGACTTGACTTTGATATTCTATAGATTGTGAGTACTTACCTTGACTACGGTCTATGGAATTTTTATACTAGGATTGGCTACCGTCTTGATTGCAAGTGCTTGCCTTGACTACGATTGAGACACTATAGATTATGAGTGCTTGCCTTGACTGCAGTCTATAGCTTTGACCTATTAGCCATTTCTAGTATGGCATGCTAGTGTCTTAGGATCCTTATGTTTAGATCTTGTGTCTTAGTTCATTTTGTCTTGTCGGATATCCTTGATTGTTCCTTACTTCTTTGTATATTTGTACTATTACATGTTGGCTTATATATTATGTATCTTACTAGTCCTCTGAGGACCTGATGATCACTTCAGGTAGCTGATTGCACGGAGTTAGTTAGCTGAGCATGTGGTAGTTGACTTCAATCGTGTGATTCAGGTACTTTGTTAGTGTTATTGATTTACTATCTTTCTCGTGCTTTCATGATATATCCTGCTTATCAGCTTAGCTTTATAGACTCATATTATTCTTATAGTCTAATCGGACATATATGCTAGTGGGCTGCAGACCACGACCCATACTTGTTCATTCTTGTTTTACATGATTCTTGTGGATTAAGATATAGTTTAGATTAGACATGATACCCTGCCCTGGACAGCTTATACGTACTCAAGTTGGGCTGGAGTCCGCTCGATACGTAGCCGGCTTGCTCATGAGCTCACGTCACAAACCGGGTGCGGGTAGTGACAACCCTCTATATAGATGAGTCAGTATAATAACGGTGTTCCGCATGCATGCCTTAGATTGAGTAAAGAAGTGTATGCAGAAAGAAGTGTAGGCACGACATGAATGAGCCAAAGAAATGTGTGCACAGTCTGCTACACAAATACAAAGCCTAATATTTGGCTATAGAAAGAGACACGTGCTTCGGCACGAGATGTGATGTCAGATGTTTGAGTCAATGATACGAGTTTATTGTACTGCCCCCGTCCCTATATCATGCCCCGTTTCAGTCTACGGGGTGCGCGAGAAATGAACACTATCGCCACCGATTGAGTCGGGACCAATAGATCAGAATCGGCTGAATCGGTCGAACGGGAACAATTGAATTGAGATCCTTTTCTCGTTATGGAAAGGCTTCTTCAAAATCAAGTCCCATATTCAGCGGGTTGTGCCTCAAGGATTGGCGCTACGGCTGAGTTGGGAGAGACCTCCCGTTGCTCTGGTTTTCAGGCCGTACTTGCTTTGGCTTTGGTTTTCATGAATGCATTTTCGTAAATATTTTCGATGAATTTTATGGCTTGTATTTTCGAAGTCGCATTCGTATCGAATTTCTTGAATAATACAGTGTTCTAATCAGTTGCTTATGAGATTTCAGGTGATCGCGTAGGCGATGTCAGCACAGCCAACCAGTTCCTCACCTGAAGCAAAGACTAAGGTGAGTGGCTGACCTTCTTTGCCTCGACCCTCTGTTTCAAAATCAATATGAAACACACAAAAAAATGTTGGTCGTTATTGTGTAGAATCAATGAAATCATGGCATGATTTTTTATGTAACACTTGCTATCGAACTGCTTAGCCTGAAAATTGATGCCTGCTTTCTCATGCCTTATTTACTTAGCCTATGCAAACCAAAGGATGAATCGATTAACATTTATCGCAATGATATAGCTAAAGTGCATAAATGACAAAGATCAAAGAAAGGGGAAGTTTCACACCTAAAAGAGAAAGTTAAAGGTTCTAGTAAAAAGATAGAATATTTCATGAATCTGCAAAAACAGTCATTGGACAACTTATGCATAAGGTGTAGTTTCCTAGAACGGTTGCCTAAGCCAAGGAACCGATTCGGCCTGGGAGGAACGAGTTGTAGCAAGTGCCAGCCTTGAATCGGCGTGAGTGATTCGGGAACTTTTGCATAGGGCTCACTACCCCCCGCAAAAGGGTCGTCGTCTAACCAGCTATAGTCCATGATGGCTTGACATTGCCAGTGACCTTCACACCCTTTCACGGCTTGAATCAATGCACATGACATAGGATAAAGTTGGATAATTACTTGCCTCAAAACATGCTAACATGTAAATCGATCAGGATGGTTAGAAAGATCACAAAATAGCTAGCTAACATGTTTTATAAAATTGCTTGAACTAAATACAGAGCTTGGATTTAATTAGCCACTTGCCAGTACATATGATCGTACCGACCCTCGCTTTTTGCAGGTGTCAGGAACCAGGAGGAACGCGCCAGCTAGCTAGGCGAGTTTCATGCTTTTGAAGCTTCGACCGTGCATCGAAGACCTCGCTGCTGAATTTTGAAGACTATCTACAAGTCCAAGAAACATGCCTCGGCATCCCCCAATACAGGTGGCTGGAGTACTTTTGTTGTAAACAAGGGATGTATGTATAGAACGACTATCTCATCGGCACTCCTTTTGTAATCAATTCATGTTGAAGAGCCTGTGCGGCACGATTGTAATGGAGTCAGTAAATGATGTCTATTATCAATAAAATAAAAAGTTTTTCTATCTCAATGTGTTATTCAATTTGTCTGCGCTTACTCTCTTAGATGCTGTGTTTCAGATTACCTTATGACTATGCCTTGTGCGATCGTAAATTAGGTTCGTACGGCATTACGCCCGGGGGATGACTATCGATTCTACAGAGTTGGAGCGTGACATTTATGAGTTTGCTCTGAGTCAGCTGTATGTTAAAACAAGAAAGACTGTAAGAAAAATATGAATGTGATACACCATGTTGTAAGGCATGACCTAGATATTGTCACACAAATGGGTGTTGTGGCACGGCCACGATGTTTGTACGATTGGATTTTGTAGCACAATCTAGAAAAAAATGATAGTACGATCACGTTGGTTGTAACACAAATATGCCAGAAGTCTAAGTCATCAAATTGATCTTAAGTCAAGAATATAAAGACAATAAAAAAAGTAGTTGCATAAATTAAATGAACGTGTTAGTTTTGTATGGGTAGGCGAGGAGCCCACACCACCAGTACGGTTGTGTACTGACCACCCAACAGTTTTCATGCCTAGGTTACAGGTACTTGCTCGTCGAGGCGGAGCTCGCTTGGATGCGCTGAGCCATGTAGTTCTTTATTATTTCGAGGCGTGTGACCGCATTGAAGACTTCACCTATATGGGACATAATGTATGGACATCGCTTTCTGAAGCATCTGAATTATAAGCCTTCGGGCATCAGCTATTGTATATGAGAGAAGAGGGAGATCTGAGTATTTGTAACAAGATTGAAAGTGATCTTGGGTGACTCGTAATCTTGACTTCGTGCCTTTGTTCTTAATTCCAATATCAATAAAGTATCATTTTGTACATATCTTTTGTCACGCCCCGATCCTGCTAGGGTCGTCCGTCTTGCCTGGATCCCTGCGGGATCGATCGTCCTCGCTAAGGCGTGATGCCGTGCAAGCCTAAGTTGCGCTTGCACAAGGCCATGTACCTGCACAAAACAACTAGTCAAGCAAAAACACACGCACGCACCCATTGCAGAAAACCAAATATTGAACACAGAGATTTGAAATAGAAATACTCATTTTATTGATAGCTTGATTGGAATACAAGTACAAAGCTTTGCAACTCAGATTTGCCTTATAATTTGGCTACAAGATTTTCCTTGAAACACTCTTTTGAAAATAGCCACAATGCCCATACATGATATCCCTTTATTACAAGCTGGAATTGAAAGACACCTTCAGAAGGAAAAGAAACTTGAACTTGACTTGAAATAAAAGAAATCTTTGAGGCAGTCCGCAGCTCTACTGGGCTAGACGAGCTTTAGTGCCTCTTTGAAATCCCCTGTCTCCTTTGCTTCTGAAAAGGATGCCCACAACGTGGGTCAGTCCACATCATGTACTGGCGAGCGGCTCTTCGCCGAAACTCACAAATATCTGCACTAATTCAACATGTGAAGCTACATATTTACTAGTGCTCTTTCTACTTGTCTAGGTTCTTTTTAACAATTCATAAGAAACATGACAGCAGAATATTCATAGCCAACTTACCAACGCCGACAGTCATCCCTGCACAAAACAGGTTAGCACAATTTGCATATATAAAACATTCTCATTTCCGTCCCTGCATGTTAGGCTTGCAATAAATCTCTATCTATATGCATCAACCTAACTATTGTGGTCCATGGGTATTCCCATTACTAGCAATCGGAACTTCTTGCCCAACTACTAATAGACTAACACCCTTTTTCTGCGGGGACTTCCAGCCCCAAGTGTCCTGTTCTCTCCTAGGCCGATCGACTCCAGGTGCCCCCAGAATCGATCGAGAGATTACCTCATTGTGCACAAGTTGTCTAGACCAATGCGAATGCAGCTATCAGATAATTCTACTATGCACGAGCCTAGCAACTTGTAAACATTTCCATTCTCTTCTTCTTCTTGCACGGTCAAGCCGTGATTTCCATACCGAGCTATCTCTTTTAGGCAATTCATAAGAGCATACAGTTCATATTGAAGCAAGCAAGCGACAGTTCCATTTTACATATGATTCATTCATTATCTTCTCTTATCTTTTGTTATTGAGGCATCGTTGATCACAGGGACAAGGCAACAGAGTAGACTAGAGATCATTTTTATTAGGGAATACAAATAAATGCAAGTCCGGTTCAAGCAACTCACCGAGATGAATCTTAGTTGAGAGAAGGAGGGACTTCACGCGCCGTTCACGAACAATTCACGCGGCCTACAATGGCACAAATAGTTGATTAGCATACTTCGTCTCTTTCTCTCAAGATTCGGAATGAATGCGAAATGCGATGAAAGCGAACAATGAAAAACCAATCATCGAAAACCAACACGAAAACGCATTCATCAAAACCAAGCAGCGAAGAGAAAACATTCAGTAAAACTCTTGGATTTATTTCAATAGAAGCTAATCCATCAATTGGAAAGGTTCATTGCATTTCATCCGTGATCAATCGATACCGGCAAAGGTTTCACCAAAGACTCAGTTCGAGACTGAGTCAGCAAGCCGTAGTTATTACATAGTGGACCGCGAGGAGCGGGGCACTACATAATAACCCACTGAGAAAAAGTTTTTTCCTCAAAACTTAAGAAACAAAAATCACCTCCACTAGTGTTGCATTCAGGGTCAAGCAACGTGGAGAGATTGTAGACGCGCGCATTAGTCCGCTGTGGCTGGTTCTTCGGGTGGTCTCGAAGGGGCGGTGGGCCTGGCAGCTGCCCACGCTCTTCAGTGTCGTTGTTGTTCAGCGACCGAACTCTCTTATTCTGGCAATTTATAGCACGGTGGCCCTTTTGACCACAGTTGAAACACTCTCCGTTAGCAGAACGGCAAACTTCCTTTGTGTGTCCATGCCTACCGCAGAAAGCGCACACGGGCTTATTATATTGTTCCCCGCCAGTCTTCTTTTCTCCGTCAGTCTTTTTCTTCCCGTCATGATATCTTTTGGCGGGCTGATTCCGACTGTTCTGCGTCTTTGCTGACGCCTTCTTTTGCTGGAATTGTTCCACCTGTAGCACCACTTCAAAGGCTTGAGAATAGGACCCACATTCTCGATTCAGCACACTTAACTGGATGTTGTTATTCAGACCATCAACGAATCGATTTATGCGAGACTGTTCTGTAGGGAGCAAAGCAGCGACAAAATTTGCTAGTTTAGCAAATTCGAATTCATAGTCCTCCACGGATATATCTCCCTGTTTCAGTGTGATGAAGTCATCCTCCATCTTCTTGCTCATGGCTGGAGGCAGATATTGATCCAGAAACGCCTTCTTGAAGGAGGCCCATGAGATCTTCCCATTCCTAGCCGTTGCGAGTAGCGCCGGCTTCTTCGTCTTCCACCAATCCTTCGCCCGCAGCCGTAGGAGCATAACGGCACAAACTACCTTTTTGCTACTTGGAACTCCTATGAACGCGAACAGACTCTCCATTTTATCTATCCATTCCATCACCTTGTCGGGTGACGTCCTGTCTTCAAATTCCGGAGGTTTCACGTCCAAGAAGTCCTTTGGCCTAAAGACAGTGTGCCTTTGCGCTGGCTGGGGCTCATCACCCTCTACGGGCTCGATCTCGGGCGTTCCCGTCTGTTCCGTCGCTGTGGTGGCATTTTGATTTGCCGCAAGCGCCGTGACAAGCTGGGTCAGGGCATCCAACTGCTTTTGTTGGGCAGCCGCTCAGGCCTGGTGTATTTGGTTGTTTTCCTCACTATCCTGCCTTTGCAGCTCCAACATTCTCATGATCCATTCTACCGGATCGGTCGAGCCAGATGCACGAGGAGGAGCCATTTCTCTACAAAATAGTATAACTTCTATCAGTCTCATAAAATATTATGGACTTATTGTATGGGGCATTAGTTTTCATAACTCAAAATCGGGACACTTTTGAAAGCCGTCAAAGTACTTTATATACTTTTTGAAAATGATATTTGTAAGAGGCCAAGGACATAAAACTGTGCTCTGATACCACTTTGTCACGCCCCGATCCCGCTAGGGTCGTTCGTCTTGCCTGGATCCCTGCGGGATCGATCGTCCTCGCTAAGGCGTGATGCCGTGCAAGCCTAAGTTACGCTTGCACAAGGCCATGTACCTGCACAAAACAACTAGTCAAGCAAAAACACACGCATGCACCCATTAGTTAAGCAAAACACACGCACGCACCCATTGCAGAAAACCAAATATTGAACACAGAGATTTGAAATAGAAATACTCATTTTATTGATAGCTTGATTGGAATACAAGTACAAAGCTTTGCAACTCAGATTTGCCTTATAATTTGGCTACAAGATTTTCCTTGAAACACTCTTTTGAAAATAGCCACAATGCCTATACATGATATCCCTTTATTACAAGCTGGAATTGAAAGACACCTTCAAAAGGAAAAGAAACTTGAACTTGACTTGAAATAAAAGAAAGCTTTGAGGCAGTCCGCAGCTCTACTGGGCTAGACGAGCTTTAGTGCCTCCTTGAAATCCCCCTGTCTCCGTTGCTTCTGAAAAGGATGTCCACAACGTGGGTCAGCACACATCATGTACTGGCGAGCGGCTCTTCGCCGAAACTCACAAATATCTGCACTAATTCAACATATGAAGCTACATATTTACTAGTGCTCTTTCTACTTGTCTAGGTTCTTTTTAACAATTCATAAGAAACATGACAGCAGAATATTCATAGCCAACTTACCAACGCCGACAGTCATCCCTGCACAAAACAGGTTAGCACAATTTACATATATAAAACATTCTCATTTCCGTCCCTGCATGTTAGGCTTGCAATAAATCTCTATCTATATGCATCAACCTAACTATTGTGGTCCATGGGTATTCCCATTACTAGCAATCGGAACTTCTTGCCCAACTACTAATAGACTAACACCCTTTTTCTGCGGGGACTTCTAGCCCCAAGTGTCCTGTTCTCTCCTAGGCCGATCGACTCCAGGTGCCCCCAGAATCGATCGAGAGATTACCTCCTTGTGCACAAGTTGTCTAGACCAATGCGAATGCAGCTATCAGATAATTCTACTATGCACGAGCCTAGCAACTTGTAAACATTTCCATTCTCTTCTTCTTCTTGCACGGTCAAGCTGTGATTTCCATACCGAGCTATCTCTTTTAGGCAATTCATAAGAGCATACAGTTCATATTGAAGCAAGCAAGCGACAGTTCCATTTTACATATGATTCATTCATTATCTTCTTTTATCTTTTGTTATTGAGGCATCGTTGATCACAGGGACAAGGCAACAGAGTAAACTAGAGATCATTTTGATTAGGGCGTACAAATAAATGCAAGCCCGGTTCAAGCAACTCACCGAGATGAATCTTAGTTGAGAGAAGGAGGAACTTCACGCGCCGTTCACGAACAATTCGCGCGGCCTACAATGGCACCAATAGTTGATTAGCATACTTCGTCTCTTTCTCTCAAGATTCGGAATGAATGCGAAATGCAATGAAAGCGAACAATGAAAACCAATCATCGAAAACCAACACGAAAACGCATTCATCAAAACCAAGCAGCGAAGAGAAAACATTCAGCAAAACTCTTGGATTCATTTCAATAGAAGCCAATCCATCAATTGGAAAGGTTCATTGCATTTCATCCGTGATCAATCGATACCGGCAAAGGTTTCACCAAAGACTCAGTTCGAGACTGAGTCAGCAAGCCATAGGTATTACATAGTGGACCGCGAGGAGCGGGGCACTACATCTTTGTGGTATTCAACTTCTCTGCTTGGGACTTCTGTGCGACGACCCCGTCGCAAGCTGTTGAAATCCGCCGTTATGGAACCCGTCTTGCGTGAGCACAACCTAGGCTCATGCAATATCACGCCTTAGCGAGGACGATCGGTTCCACGGAACCAGGGCATGACATAATGGTATCAGAGCACGCTTTTACGTCCTTGGACTTTCGATTAAAATCTTTAACTCTGATGGCTTCGTATTAAATTTTGTTTTCCTAATCGATATCGTTTATGCGCTCTCTTTCAATGTTTCGTCCATATAATAAGTCTATGTAATTTGCAAATCATTTCAGAATAGTTTTTGATAAAAACAAAAAAATAGTATCATGTAAGATACGGTTGGCTAAGTCGCGCTGGGAATATACACCAAGATTTGCATCGATAATAGCAAGTTATGTACGGGATTCAAATTATTTTGAAATAGGAATGAGTTTGACTTGATTCATAGAATGATAGATAACTATCGATAGGGGTACCATCGGACGATGTTATCGTCGAAGCGATATAGATGAACGTGCTCAAAATTTGAGGAATGTTCGAAACGAAGATTCGAAGTAATTAATTATAATTCGAAATTTGTTTCGAGGATTTATCGAATGACTTTATCCCTGAGTGGTGTATGGGATAGCCTTGAGAATGTCGGTGGATTAAGGATGCGGGGTACCTGTAACGCCCCAGTCCCAAAATACGTAGGATTAGGATACGTATACATGCTAGCTACGCATCGAGAGGACTCCAGCCCAGCTCGAATACGTATAAGCTGTCTAGTTTTCTAAAGCAATCTATCCATTCAACTACAAATATCTCAATCCACTGAAGATAAACTCTTGTATAAACCAAGTAAACTAATGCTGGTCAGACATTAGCAAACCGGCTACTACAAGTAACAAGAAAAGATAATATATAATAAAGTGGACCAGACTCTAATGCAATTATCTTGAACAAGCTTCTAATGAAAGATAAAGCTTGTAAAACTAGGTTATACAGCAGCAATGTCAAGTAATATAATATAGGACGAGTATGAAAGATATGAACTAAATATACCTGAAATTCTTGAAAAACAATTATCAATTCTCCAATGTATTCTACCTCGATCACTTCAGCTAATACCTGGAGAGATCACCAAGTCCTCAGAGGACTAGCAAGATACATAATATACAAGCCAAAAAGTAATAATACAAGTATGCAGAGAAGTAAGAAATAATGAAAGAAATCAACCGAGTCAGAATAACTAAGATACCAAGATCTAAGACACAAAGATCCTAAGACACTGGCATGCCATACTAGTCATGGGTAATAGGTCAAATCTGTAGACTGTAGTCAAGGTAAGCACTCCCAATATATAGTGTTCAATCGCAGTCAAGGTAAGCACTCCAATCGAGACGGTAGCCATTCCTAGTAAAATAATCCCATAGACCGTAGTCAAGGTAAGCACTCCCAATCTATAGAATGTCAAAGTCAAGTCCTACTCAAGTCATGTCAAGTTAAGTCAAGTCAAATCATGAGAGTCAGTAGTGTAGGACTAGACGACTCTATCACAAAATATGAGTGATCACGAAGGCAATATAACACACACTAGATGTATATCAAGAATGTAAATGTACGCTAATAAGATAAGTAGAACTGAAACAAGGTAAGTAACCGTAACTCAAGATAAAACAATCATGAATATGATGGGATAAAGAACACTAAGGAATTAAAGAACATGCATATAAAAGGTACTGTACGATTTGGCAAGGTATACTTGCCTGGTGTAGACTCAACCACGTCTAAATAACCTGTCAGATCAAATGTCCGCAAAAGCTGAACTCCTGCAGCTATCCTCGGATGCTGAAATGGACATTGCCAATATTATCGAAATAAGCAAAATACCTAGGATAGGCTACCCATAAGTCCAATTCTAGACACAGCGGCAAAACGGTCATTTTGGGTCAAAACGATGTCCGCCGTTGGACCCGCTTTGTACCGAAAAGCGTACCGAAGTCAATGGTCTCTAAAGTCGTAAAACTATATGTCTACGGATTTGTTTTGATAATACGAACCCAACCGTATGGCCAAAATTGGATTTCGGCAGGCCGTACACAAAATTGGCCGTTGAATCGGATCGTGGGTCCCGCAAAACGGCGATCCGGTCAACTGTATACAGGACCAGAAAAATGATACAGTCCTGTTGGCGTAACTTTCGTCTCGATTTTACGAACGCGCACAAAGTAATTAGAAATTTGCAAAGAGGCCGATACGATAAATTTTGACGGATACGCTTCAAATTTGTCGCGCACACGCAACCAATTTGAATTCCGTCAAAGTCCACACGTCTGCGAAGTCGATACGCACCTTTCGATGCTTTCGGTTCGCGACCATGTCGTCCGGATTGGCGGGACGCACGTCGTATCGAAGAATTTTGTGTTTAAAAAACAGATTTTTGAAAAACTTTAACCTAATTTTAAACAGAAACTAATAGTCACAAAAATAAATTAATTAATGGATTTTAATCTCGGTTAGGTTGTTTACAAGACTGTTCAAGTAGATTTCGAAAACACTGTGAGCCCTAAGGCCTCGTTTGGTTCGCGGAATGGAAGGGAAAGGAAATCAATTCCTTGTCGTTTCCTTTCCTTTGGGAAACTTTAATTCCTATTGATTTTCCTTTCCGATGTTTGGCAATGCCAAGGAATTTGGAAAGGAAAGTGAATACTTCAATGTGGGAAAGTGATTCCTTCCTTGGATGGATGGAATCACTTTCCCCCCTAATTTCCCTTCCATTGGGAATCACTTTCCTTTCCTCCTCAATTCCTTGGGCACCCAAACATAGGAAAGTAATCACTTTCCTTTCCCAACCGGAAGATTCCGCGAACCAAACGAGGCCTAATAGATATTGGCCTTCTTATTTGAGGTTTCGAACTATTTATTCCATGTTTTAGGGACAGTTTTTTCGTTGATTTTGAGTCAATTTAACTCCAAATCTGATTTGATTTCAATCGAAATAATTAATGGGACTTATAGATGTATAGGTTGTGATTACAAAGAACCACTCGGTTTGAGATTTGGTGATGAGACGGGGAAAAAACTAACCCAAAAAGTCGCTACTCGTACAACTGCTGCTGCGCGGCTACTCGGTTTTGCTGGCTACTGTCGGCATCCCGGCGGTGGTCCGGCTGCCTGTGCGGTAGCGTGCATCAACGACAAGGTCGTCGGGGACTGGGTGATGTAGAGGTAGGGTCATCCGTGGGAGCGGTGGCCGCGCCGAAGCGTGCGCGTCGGGGGTGGCAGCGGGAGTTACTTGCAGCCGCTACTTCTGTTTTTTCTATGGGGGAGTCTCGGGTTAATATATGACTCAATATCTCGCGAGATATTGATTATATATTTTTCCTTATCTAAATCTATTTATATATATATATATATATATATATATATCCACAAAAAATCTTAATAATACTATTCTTAGTATAGGGCTTATTCATAAGAAAAATTATGTACATGCAATTAATATTTATTTCTATAAGCAATAAATATCAAATCTTTGTAAATAGTAATTTATTATTCCTAACCGTTATTTAATAGATATACACACAAGTGTATATATAAAAAAAAAAAAATATATATATATATATATATATATATAAAATAGTAACGTAATAGCAAGAACATTTATAATATATATATATATATATATATATAATATATATATATATATATATATATATATATATATATATATATATATATATAAATATATAAAAAAAAAATATATATATATATATATATAAATATATATATATATATATATATATATATATAAAATTGCCTTCTAAATCACTAAAATAAAATACCAACACAACATACATCTACATGGACGTCCTCAGACGTACTATATGACTATATAGGTTTTGGTTGGGTTCGGGTCAAGTTCGGGCTAAATTGGTACAAGCGGGTCTCCTAAGAGTCATAATCTTAATAAATAACTAATTAAATTATTTATAGGGGTCAAGTCGCAACTTTGACTGGTTTTCCTACTTGAGACACACATATGGCTCGACCTTCCCTAACATGGCTAATAGACTAGTCAAAGTACACGACTACACTATCCGTGCTAAAATTCCTAGTCGATATGCATCTCAAAACTTAACCATGACTAGGGCCATATATATATAGTATTAGGCTATTATAAATATAATCATATATATACAAAATTGTATTTAAATCTATTTGACTGTATAACATCCCAAAATAAATATCAAAATAAATATACTTAGCCATGGCAACCTATCATGGCTCTATAAGTGGGGTTAGCTAGGTTAGGGTCCCAATATATTTTCTAGTCATGTCGAACTCGAAAAGTCAACTAATGAGTCTCTTGTGCCATTCGTAAATAAATAGCACATGGTGTCACGACCCGCACCCTAGAGTTAGGGCACAAGAACGTAACGACGCCCAGCCTACGCCGCAGTGTCGGCGGTAGAACGCTGTCCTAGGTCTCAATGCATCTAACAGTATAAGACTAAACAGTTTATACTCCCCGAATGGGGGTGACATAGCCGATACAAACTCAATCACATCTAAGGTAGAGCATGATAAAGATAGATAAAACATGAAATCCAAAATAAATACAGGAGATAGAAGTCTAAGTGTCTAAGATACATGAACCCAGAAGTACATCTCAAAACTCAAATAAAGATACAGTAATCCACAAAGTAAAATACAACTCCAGACAAAATAAAATAACTACCTAAACAACCTCTAATGTGTCTCCTCTAGGCTAGCAGGCACCTCCAGGCTATCTGTAAAATTTTCAACAGGTCCAGTCAGGACGGGAGCGAGCACAAAACATCTCACGCAGTTCATATCGAGTTAGGAAATATAAAGCATGCAATAGAGTAAAGTACATGAAACGCTGAAAGAAGAATGTATAGAAAACAGTAGAGATTTAATAACAGGAAATATCTAAATATGATAAGTAAGAACTGTAAGGAACATGTGATTTAGAGTACAATCTGGTTATGTAAACGGGCTAGGAAAATGCAATGGTAACTCCATTGTACGTGGGTGTACAATAGACATATACAATAGTTATACAATGTTGTACAATAGGATTTGAGTACATAACCAATTCTACTCCCCCTCCCCAATCAATACACAAGGATCCACTCATGTTACGTTATCTTGCACAATAGTGTACAATGTTATACAATGGGTGTACAATATTATACAATAGATGTACAATGTTATACAATGGTTGTACAATGTTATACAATAGAGTACAATGGTCTATCCCTGGGACTCATGTGATACTGAGAGTACAATATGCACAAGGAGTATACAAGGATATAGGTATTCAATAAATACAATATGGAAGTGAAACGCACATCACAATATGTATCTAGTGAATACAAGGGGATAACATCCCAAAAGGAGATCCATATAGTACCAATCCGTGATAACAATCGTGTCAGCATCAAGTACAGTAATCTAGAGCAAGAATGTAAATCCAGACAAGTATGAAACGGTCAGAGAATGTACTCGCCTCGATAACCTGAACAGCTGATATGTATAGGAGGTCCCACTGAAGCCACAGAGTCCTATTTAAAGCAACACAGGTTACAAGGTGTTCAAGTTGAAATAAATAAATCCCTACAGGAAATCTATATTATTCTAGGTTCTTCTAAGTCAAATTAACTCTAGGTCGACTCCGGTCAATAATCTAGTCAAACTAGGTCAAGTGTTGGCTTACAGCTGACTTTGGGTCAACTGGTCAACTCTGGTCAAACTGGGGCAATTCTAGTCTAATATAAAGTGTACTTCGTTATTTGTACGTCGAAACTTACGTCACGCAAATCGAGATAAGAAGATTATCGGTAAGGTTGATAATCTCATTATAGTGATCCACGTGTCCAACTTGTCAATTTCAGCGATGTGAGATCACTGGAATTGGCTGATCTCAGTTTCGTTGTACTAATCCCGAAATACGAACATTATATGAATTAATTATTAATTAATTATAAAAAAGTTAAACTCAGAAAAATTATCAACAAACATTGTCGGACGATGAAATGAACATCGCCAACGTGTCCAGAATGGTCAAATTAGCTAGGATAGCCTATCCAACGGTCCAATTTGGACACAAGGCAAAAAGGTAATTTCGGGTCAAAACGGTGTCCGTGTCGGAGCCGTTTTGCACCGAAAAACGTGCAAGAAAACAAGTCTATAAAATATAACAAATTATATGTCCACGCAACCAGAATGTCGATACGAACCCAACGGTATCTCCAGAATTGGATTCCGTTGACCCGATCTCATTTTGGCCCGTTGACCAGAACTTGGAATTCCGGTTTGCACGGAAATGCGTGCCGGAGCCAAAGTCCTCAAAACTCAGCAAACTACCTGTCAACGAGTCCAGAATGATGATACGAACTCAACGGTATCTCCGGAATTGGATTCCGATGAGCCGATCTCAAAATGCCCCGTTGACCCGGATATTGGTGTCTGACTTGCACCGAAATGCGTGCCAGACCCAATGTCCACCAAAACCTAAAAAATTATATGTCAACGAGTCCAGAATGACGATACGAACTCAACGGTATATCCGGAATTGGATTCCGATGAGCCGGCGTCAAAAAGCCCCGTTGACCCAGAAAGTGGGACCCGATTTGCACGGAAAAACGTGCCCGGGCCCACGTTCTCCAAATCTAACAAATTTTATATGAAAACATGCCAGAACGACGCCACAAGTCTAATGGTGGTGTCAGAAATGAAATCTGGAGTCCCGTGTTCAAAAATGGAATTTTACAAGTTGGAAATTACGAATTCGGACGGCCAACTTTGGCGTCGAATTCAACCAATCAAACAAGCTCACAATGAAACGAAACTGAAGGGGTAGCAAGAGGGTTATACCAGCTTCGCACAGGAACTGGTAGCACGCCAAACGGAGCTGCGGTAGAGGAGATACAAGCTGACGAAGTTGGCCCCGCGAAACTGTCCAAATTAATACAATTTAAACGGTCAACTTGGTGGCCGGTTTTCATGTATCAAACGATAAAATTAACGGACGAAAATTGACATGAGCGAAGGTGGATATACCGAGATTGTGACGGAGCGAAGAAATCGACGATCCAACGGTCGGATCTCCGGGGAAAACGCGCGCGAAGTCGCTGCGACGGAGCGCCAAAATGAACGTGATTTCGCGCGCGTCACGACGGGACGTCGTGCAAAACGCACGAATCGCCTCGACGGCGCGTCCCGGAGGACGGTGGCCGTCAGGGACTGATCGCCGGAGTTCGCGCGCATGGCCAGGGGGCCACGGCGGCCCGCACGGCGGCGTGGCAGCGCACGACGGCGGCCCACGCGCGCGCGTGCGTGCGCGCCTGTGCGCCACGAGCTGCTGCTGTCGCGCGAAGGGAGGTGGTGCAGCTGCTGCAGCAGTGGTTGCGCGCACCGGCGGTGGTCGTCCCGGCCAGGGGGCAAGGCGGCGGAGCACGTCGACGAGGGTGGAGGTGGAGGCGCTCGGTTTGAAGAAGGAAGAGGAGTGATGGTGGTGAGCTATGGTGTTGGAGATGATGAAATAAGGAGATGGAGGAGGAGGAAAAGGAGGGAGGAGAGGAGGCTGTCGTGGGGGGAGGCCGACGGCCAGGCCAGGGGGTGGCCGGAGGTGGAAGGAGATTGGTGCTCGGGTTTGTAGGGTGGTGGTGGTGATAGTATTGTAGCTGCTGTTGTTGTTTTGAAGAAGTGTGAAAAAAATATATTAAGGAAGGGAGAGAGAAGAACAATTAATGAAGTGAGAGAGAGGAAGAGAGAGGAAAAAAGTTTGTCCACCCTAGAAATTAGGGCCGGCATGTTGGCTGTGTGAATGAGTGTGGAAAAGTGTAGGGAAATCAATGGTTGGGATTGATTAGGAAAATCAATGGCTAGGAATAAATGGGAAAGAATTGGTCATTCCAAAGGGATTTTAATTCAACAGAAATTTTATTAAATATAGGAAAAATGGGTAGAAGGGTACTCGATATTTTCGGGTAAGAAAATACGAGGGTGCTACGATGGAGGACATCATGGAGCTGGACTGGGCTCGGTGGAGCCGGATTGGATCAAACTGGACATTGTGCAAAAATAGAATTAAAATTAGGTGTTGATGATCATGGGCAAATAAGTAGCACATGGGGATTCCAATAAATGGGACACAAGTGGCGGACGGATAGTAGGCTCAATGTGGGCCATGTCCATAATTGGGGCAGACAGGTTTTGGTCGACAGGGGACCCATAAATCAAGTTGGAAAAATGAATGTGACGCCGTGGCGTGAAATAAAATCGGGTCACGCGTCGGAAAAGTTGTGCGAATCAAATGGAGCCCAAAATGACATGAATGAGTGGAAAACGAAGGTCATGGGTGACGAGCGTCTCGAGTAGATCATCAATGAGGAGTTGGTTTCAAGGAAATGACTGGTCTTGCGCTCCCAATTTAAATATCATGGTAACGCGCTGAAAATGATCGAGGAAAAAAGTGGGAAAATCAATTACTGATCGAACGGTCTAATTCGACCCGAAGTTCAGCGAAGAAAAAAGGGCACAAGGGAATAAGTTTGGGTGGGACACCATATACCGTCATGAAGGTAATCGTGTCCACTCCAAAACTCGTGAAGAAGATTTCCAGAGTTGAACATCCCTGATACTCCAAATATCAATGGCATGAAAAAGTACACTAACAGATAAATAAATAGAATGAAATATTTAATGAAACCAAACAATCAGAAAATAAATAAAATGAAAAAAATCAACCCGAATTTCAGGGTGCTAACATCCTACCCACCTTATAAAAATTTCGTCCTCGAAATTAAAATGTCCCTACTCCCTCTAGGTCAAACCCCCAAAATCAAAGTCCCAGAACTTAAATAAAACATACCATCAAAAGAACGGCATACAGGGTCATGGCATACGGTGACAGTGAAGTCTCATCTAGGTTTACTAGTCATGCTAACCAACGGTTATAGGGTATCAACACACAAGCAATCCCGGGTGCTAAAATAGGAAGATACAGAAACAACAACCATCAAAACAATAAGGTTGTCTGCCACCCCATATGAAAACTGGTACTCATAAAAACAAAAAATAAAGGAAGGTAACTACAATTATCTGAAAAAAAAGAAATACTATCCCAAGAATATGGGGACTCGATTAAGTGGCACACCCTTGGCATGTGTGTCCTAGGCTCAAAATAGATCAAAATAATATATTAGGTCAAATGGTTTTGATCAATGTCGAGTCATGAACTCAAGTTGAAAGTAAGGTCTAGAATTATGGTAAATAATTAAATAGCCTAAATTTGACCCAAAGTTGTGCGAAGTCAAAAGAATGATAGTGGACATGTTTGGATGGGACATAGTATATCAAGTCAAAGGTCATCATGTCTACTACAAAACTTATGAAGGACGTTTCAAGAGATGGACATGTCTTGTGCTCCAAAAATCAAAGACACGAAAAAGTACATATAAAATCCTAATTAAATATACAATATAACCTAATAATTAGAAATACTATAAAATAAAATAAAATAAATTTCCAAAAAAATCAAGGTCCTCACAATCTACCTACCTTAAAAGAATTTCGTCCTCGAAATTAAAATAAGGCTCACTAACAAAGAACCGGGCTAGGATAACTATGAATAGTTTAAGGGATACGCTAGGTCACTACAGTGTCTCCTAATAAGTCAAGTAATCATCAAGTCTAAACAATTTGGATTTGTAACATCTATCTCGTAAAACTATAGATAGTTATCTCTAGTGGCTCTTCTTGGTACTGACGGTCTTGCAATAACCTTGTTGAAAGCTGGTCCTCCTAACCATATTGTCATCACCACTATATAAGTCTCTTTTCACCTGACCAAGCTAAGTGATACCTACTAATCTATCTAATCCTAACTTTACAACTGACATGATACAACAGTAAATAGGTTGGGTTAGGCTTATGTCTAGGTTCTTCTTGTAGAGGGTCAATCTACCACTCTATTCTTGATCAAGTAACTATCGTAAGGGCGTAACCTATTAGGATCACATATTTATTTCTATACTGAGGACGTCTACCCACCATTGGTCACTCTATCCCATCGAACACATGATGCCCTAAAATTTTAAATCCCTTGTACAATAGTTGCAAAAATCTATATCATTAGATGTCTATGTCATATGGCATCTCTAATCCTCTCATACTTATCAAGCAACCAAAATTTATAAGCAAACTCATTTATACTATAACTTAAGAATTTCTGATAAATTCTAGATAGCACGATCGTTCGTCACTCCGAAATATGAAGAGACGTGAAGTAATGGCACTAGAAAACGAAAGAAGAATAGTTGAGGGCAAATATAAAGTTCAAGGACGATCGAGAAATTTCTAGAGGAATTGTCAAGGCAGCTGTGGATTGAGATTCCTAAGGGTTTAATCATATCGCAGGCCCGCTCGGTACAGTGACGTAACCGAAACGGCGAACTCGACCTGCATGGGCCACCATAAAAATATATAACGCCCCGGTCCTAAAATACGTAGGACTAGGATACGTATACATGCCAGCTACGCATCGAGAGGACTCCAGCCCAGCTCTAATACATATAAGCTGTCTGGTTTTCTAAAACAATCTATCCATTCAACTACAAATATCTCAATCCACTGAAGATAAACTCTTGTATAAACCAAGTAAACTAATACTGGTCAGACATTAGCAAACCGGTTTCTATAAGTAACAAAAAAAGATAATATACAATAAAGTGGACCAGACTCTAATGCAATTATCTTGAACAAGCTTCTAATGAAAGATAAAGCTTGTAAAACTAGGCTATACAGCAGCAATGTCAAGTAATATAATATAGGACGAGTATGAAAGATATGAACTAAATATACCTAAAATTCCTGAGAAACAATCATTAATTCTCTAATATATTCTACCTCGATCACTTCAGCTAATACCTGGAGAGATCACCAGGTCCTCAGAGGACTAGCAAGATACATAATATACAAGCCAAAAAGTAAGAAATAATGAAAGAAATCAATCGAGTCAGAATAACTAAGATACCAAGATCTAAGACACAAAGATCCTAAGACACTGGCATGCCATACTAGTCATAGATAATAGGTCAAATCTATAGACTGTAGTCAAGGCAAGCACTCCCAATATATAGTGTCTCAATCGCAGTCAAGGTAAGCACTCCAATCGAGACGGTAGCCATTCCTAGTAAAATAATTCTATAGACCGTAGTCAAGGTAAGCACTCCCAACCTATAGAATGTCAAAGTCAAGTCCTACTCAAGTCATGTCAAGTCAAGTCAAGTCAAATCATGAGAGTCAGAAGTGTAGGACTAGACGACTCTATCATAAAACACGAGTGATCACGAAGGCAATATAACACACACTAGATGTATATCAAGAATGTAAATGTACGCTAACAAGATAAGTAGAATTGAAATAAGGTAAGTAACCGCAACTCAAGATAAAATAATCATGAATATGATAGGATAAGGAACACTAAGGAAATAAAGAACATGCATATAAAAGGTACTGTACGATTTGGCAAGGTATACTTGTCTGGTGTAGACTCAACCACGTCTAAATAACCTGTCAGATCAAATATTTGCGAAAGTTGAAGTCCTACAACTGTCCTCGGATGCTGAAACAGACATTTCCAACATTCCCGAAATAAGAAAAATAGCTAGCATAGGCTACCCATATGTCCAATTCTGAACACAGGAGCAAAACGGTAATTTCGGGTCAAAACGATGTCCGCCGTTGGACGCGCTTTGCACCAAATAGCATGCCGAAGTCAATGGTCTCTAAAGTCATCAAACTATATGTATACGGATTTGTTTTGATGATACGAACCCAACCGCATATCCAAAGTTGGATTCCGGCAGGCCGTGCACAAAATTGCCCGTTGAATCGGATCGTGGAGCCCGCAAAACGACGATCCGGTCAACTGTCTCAGATTCGGACCAAACTTGGCATACAGGACCAGAAAAATGATAAGGTCCTGTTGGCGCAAGTTTCGTCTCGATTTGACGAACATGTACAAAATAATTAGGAAATTTACAAAGAGGCCGATACGGTGAATTTTGACGGATATGCTTCAAATTCGTCGTGCACACGCAACCAATTTGAATTTCGTCAAAGCCCATACGTACGCGAAGTCGATACATACCCTTCGATACTTTTGGTTTGCGACCACGTCACCCGGATTGGCGGGACGCACATCGTATCGAAGAATTTTGTGTTAAAAAAATTGATTTTTGAAAAACTTTAACCTAATTTTAAACAGAAACTAATAGTCACAAAAATAAACTAATTAATGGGTTTTAATCTCGGTTAGGTTGTTTACAAGTCTGTTTAAGTGGATTTCAAAAATACTGTGTATAAACCCCCTAAATTTCTACTACGATTTTTTTATATATAATTTTGTATTCATCTTGTATTTCGTATTTGTACGTCGCATACGAGTTCTCATCATTGAATTTACGTAACGTGCGAGATTGCGTTCATAATTTCTTGACGAGTGCGAATATGTGTCGAGGTACATATGTTAGAAAAATATTTTTATTAAAAATTTTATAAATATTTTTATTTTGTATAAAAAGGTTATTTTATTCATCATTTACAAATAAATGGTGATTTGGAAATTTTGGTTTAATATTTTGCGAAATGTAAAATTTGCTTATTAAAATATTTTGTTATTTATAAAAGCTAGATCATGAAGTAATATTTAAGTATTTATAGTGATTTTCGAAATTAATTATTTCCATATTTATTTAACTATGAAAATAATATTTAGGATTTTGTTAATTTTAATATTTGATTAAATATGGTAAATTAAATTGTAAAAGATTTTATTGACTTTATTTAAAATAGTTTAAATTAAGGATAGAATTTATCTAGAGTTGATTTGATTTGGATTGAGTTATTTTTAAATCAGTTTAAATTAATAGGGGATTATCTATTGGAGATTTAAATAAATCCCAATTCCTATCCAACTGGGAATTTCCACATCCTATAAATAGGCAGGTACTCCTCCATAATTTCTACCATCAACACATGTGCATTGTGTCTGTGCCCAGCTTCTTATTCCATATTTTACAAATACAATATTCCTTCTCCGTGTCGACAATCCCGACACGATACATTACAAATCCCTAAAACCTAACCTAGCCATTACCACCACCCCCGTCACCATCGAGATCCCAAATTTCCCTCGGCCAGGCCATACAACGCCAGCACCCCTCCTCCTCTCATCGCCCAAACTGGCGGCAGCCCCACCTTCACCGAACCCATCCCCGATCTTCCGTCGCCATCACCACGTCTCTACCACGTCCATCGCCATAACCACCAATACCCCAAAATCGTGTCCCCGTGTCTGTGTCCTCGTTCAACCTGATCAGCCTCCTGCCTCTACGGCCGTACACCCAATCGACACCAAACCCAATTGCCAGCCTCGTAACCACCGCCTATGGCAGCACCACCACTGCCATCGACTCCACTGACTTCGCCATCACCGACCCCAAATTTCCTAAACCAAACCAAACAAAATTTTAAATACGCAGACTCACCGATTCCGTCGTAGGCCCGGACCACCGCGGGTGGCGCCCCTAGCCACCCGATCCGTCCATCGACTTTAATTGCGCCACTCTCCGCGGGCTCCGTCGATCGGCCCGCCACCGCATCCAGAACTGGTGCCACCGCGTCAACAACTGTCGCCGCCTCCTCCAGGACAGCGCGCCACCGCGCTCCCCCGACAGCCGCTCCCCTGGATCCGACCGTGCGCCTCCACAGATCTCCTCGTCGCGCCGTCCCGGCCGTTTCCCACATCCTCCGCCGAACCCGCCGCATCTCCGCCTTCACGCGCTCCCATTCGCCCCGACCTGGCGCCGTTCGCCGCCATGCGCCGACGCCGCTTCCGCCATGTCGGCCGCGGCCCTTCCTCAGGGCCGCGCCAGGCTATCTTCCCCGGAGCTCCGTCCCTCTCGTCGCTTCTCCGCCGGTCACCCGGCCGGAGCAGCCACTGGTAACCCTCTCGATCTCCTTCCTCTTTTTCTCTTCCCACCTCTCTCTCTACGGTTAAGAATTGAGTAATGATTGTTAAGAATTTGGGGGCTGGTTGGAATAAAAGGGTTATTAATGAAGTTTTCGTTTTATTTTTATTATTATTACAGTTATCATTATTATTACTATTATTATTATTATTATTATTATTATTATTATTATTATTATTATTATTATTATTATTATTGTTATTATTATTATTATTACTGTCATTATTATTATTATTTTAGCAGTTCTAGTATTATTTTATTTTTATTATTATAAAAAAATAGTTTTATGTTATATACATTATAAAGTATAGTGGGTTGGATGTTTATATTAGTAGTATATAAAATATTATGACTTTATTTTTTAGAAGTATTAATATTATATTAATATGTTTTTATTGAACAAATAGATGATATTTTTTTAAAATTTATTAAAATATTTGACTAATGAAAGGTTGGCTTGCTACAATATTTGTATATGTTACCCTGAGATTTCCAAATATTACAAATATTTATTACTTTTAACTACTAGTTTGCTATCTATAAATTAATTTTACAAAACTATAATATTTGCTTAAAAACGAGTTTTTATTTCTAAGTATTAGTCGAAAAACTTATTTTTACTAATAAGGTTAGTTTCTGGTATTATAAATATTTTCTAAAAATATGGTACGTAACTCTCTACACAAATTCTTCTCACCGTTAATCGTGACTAAATCATGCTTTCTATTTTCTTTTGGATTCATACCCTTACGCAATGACCATGGCTAATGGACAAGACTGGACTTGTCGGATTTTTGCACCACACCAGGCGACAAATCAGGCAAGATACCTTGCCATTATACTGTTTATTTTTAGTTTGCATTTTATTACATATCACTGTTCATTTATTTTCAGTTCTTGATTTACTGTCTGCTCAGTGATATTAGCTGTACCTTATTATTTATCCTTTGATTGCATATGGACCTAGAGTTAAGGAACTACCACTAGTTTAGTGCATTACATAAACTTTGACACTGTTGTGCCACGAGATGTGTGAGTTATGAGTAGCATATAGCCTACGGACTTGCGTGTTGGCTGATCACTGATGCGTACAGGACGTGCGTTAGGTCTAACTATCAATAGTTGTGTGTTAGAAGACTTGACGGTTAGTAGTGTTACATGATCGTGGATGCGACATGATAGGTACATTGGGTGGAGAGAACATTTCCTTGTCGTATGGGCTTCGATTGTACTTTCCTTGTAACCCGGAAGCTCCACTGGAGATACGGGTATGAGCCTCTCAGGTTGGCCACTGTCATTTTGAACGTCATGCTCTTAGGTCACTGGTGCCCAAGTGGGGACTATCCCAGATCCCATTTACAGCCAGGGCTCATGCGACGAAAGGTTTGTTCTCACTGCATGCTCACTTTAGTTTGGTTAGATTACCTTATTGTGTCTTGTCACTTTCTTTGATTGTGGCATGTTTTATATTCAGTATTTATATAGCATGTTTATTGTATCTTGTTATGTCTCTCTGAGTACCTGGTTATCTCGCCAGGTGTGTGTTCTTGTGCTTCGCAGGTGTTCTAGCTGTGGCCATGATTGTCACTATTTCTTCGAGGATGATTGCGCTTTGATCGTCTTCGCTTCGCCCGCCAAACTCATTGTATTTTTCATGTATTTTTTTCTTACTTGTTGGTAGTGGATTTGTCTCCGCCCAACGACTGTATACATGACAAATTCAAAGTTACTTTTATATCATATTTATCTTTGTGGATGAGATTTAGTACCTTGGTTACTACATTTTACAGCTTATGTATATATACGAGGGTCCATGTACTTCGCATGTATACAGCTGGCATGATTACGTTCTAGTCCTACGTATTTTGGGACTGGGGCGTTACATGTTTTTGTGGTGGCCCATGCAGGTCCAGTTTGCCGTTTCGGTTACATGACTGTATCGAACAGGCCTGCAGTATAAGATTAGAGTTTAGAATCTCATCCACCTACTTGACATCCTTTCTTGACTTCAAATTCCGAACTCTCGTTCGACCTCCTTGATTTGCATCTTGCTTGACCCCTTCTACCGTAAATTCTTAGTTCGTGTTTAGTAAGATGACTAAACTAGTATATGCCCATAGGTTAAACACATGGCTAGATGGATTGCATTTGGCAATTAATATGCATTGGAATTTTATTTGAGTTATAAAGGCCTTTATTTTCCTAGAAATATGATCTTAAGGATTAGTTAATTCCAAGTTGGGTAGTTGCATATTTTTCGATTTCAAAAGATAGTTGAAAATTTTATTTTGCTATTACAAGGTGGTATACACAAGAGGACAGAAAACAAATTTATGATATAGCGAAATAGTTTATGATTTAGTTGGGATATGAAACCGAATTGAGTAACATCTTTAAATTGTGACACATGATTTACGATTAAGTTCAAGTTTGGATTGAATATGTTAAAGTTTATCTCGAATTTATTAGAGTATTTTAAATTATAAGTTATGATTTTGTAACGACTAGAGAATATGAAGGGTATATGATTTACGGTTTATTAGAGAGCTTGAGGTTTTGAATTGATTCTACGATTTACGAATTATAAGTATTTAATCTTGAGCTTAAAGAGATGATGGTAAAAGTTTTGTTTAAAATATTTTGGAAGATATGAATTCGACTTTAAAGGAAAATCTAAAAATTTAACTTGTGTCCTATGATCTATGATTTATAAAGTTATTTAGATTTCGTGTTTAAAGCCTTGATTATGGATATTTTAAATTTTGGTAAAAAAAAGAAAAAAAAAGAGAATTACTTTTGAAGAGTAGTTGTGACTTATTGGAAGCTAGATATACACATTCGAAGGATATATGATTAAATTCGAGAGTTATTTAAACGTTCCATTTTGTAGTATGAATTTCGACGGATAAACTTATTAAATGTTGAGTTTAAGGTTTGGAAAAAAAATATTCGATTTACGAATTACGAGGATTGTTCGAGTTTGACTAGAGATTTAAAATTTTGATTAAAGTTGACAGCCTAAGATGATTTGAATTTTTGGTGGAGTATCTTCGAAATTTTATTAAACTTTCGAGGAACTTGAAAATTTATATTAGATCATATATTGGTAGAGGACCAAGAAGCAAGTGAGGTCACCCTAGTGAGATAGAAATATTCTATATTAGATTGCCATGTCACCTATGACTATGATATTGCATACACACAAGTATAGTTAGTCATCGACCGAACCGATAACATATCTTTGACTTACTCGACCTTCCCTCAAATCTAGATCATTATTTGTGACCATCTAATTGTTTTAAACTTAGAAATGATTAGAATCATTCCCTTGACCATACCCTTATCCATGAGACCATTTTCTAGAAACGGTATCTTTAACTTATCTTAACTTCGTGCTTTAACCTTCTATTTTGTGCATTAATTAGTACCTTATGAAAACCCACTTTCTATTTTTGATCATTTGGTGTTCCCTATCGTGACTTTGATATTTGGAGCACAACACTAGACTTTTCCTTCCAACAAATTTCACATACAAAACCTAGACAAGCTCACCTTCATGTAGGTATATCATGTCCCACTAAAATACGTCCCATTGTACTCTATTTTTATGGTACGACTTTCGGGTCATAAAGACTCAACTATAACCTATGCCATGGTACAGATATACTTCTGACTATATATTTGGACTCAATCCCGACTCAAATCTTCGGCCCGATTGTGATCTACTAAATTAGTTAAATGCTTAACCTTGTGTTTATCTTGACTGCTTAACCCTTGTCGTTTATTTTCATGTCTTATTTCGATTTACTTAGACACATAACATCTTTAGCTCTCCAATGTTGCAACCCTTACTCTTTTCCCTTCTCACGAAATTGCGTGTCATATTTCACCTTGATTCCTCTATGGTTTATGCGATTTTGCTCATGTTATGATTTCCTTGCTCAAAGAAAAATGTGATAATGACAATCTTGGGTTAGTAGAGGTTAGATTAGAGAGCCCCACAACATGGATAAATACTACAGTTTGTTAAGATAATTACGAGATTAGTGGACATAAATAAAAAAGTGCGATAATTCCAATAGATGAAGTGAGAAATGTTAGATTGTGATGATAAAACAAGCAAAGGTAAATAGACTTCTCAAATTTACAAATTTGTTTCGAGGTGACAAAATATTGAGTGAAGAAATTCTTAAAGTATTGGTGGGTTAAGAACCAAATTTATATACTAAATTGATGGATGAAAACTCTCGATAAAGACAATATTGACGTTGCCTTCGATAACATATAGTGTTATGATGTTATTTTTCAAGGATAACCAATTGTTGAAGAAAGAAACCTTTACATTTTGATGCATGGAGAATCACATTCTAAGATGATTATGAATATGAAGCAGGATGAGTTCATTTCTACCATCAAGAAGAAAAGATTGTTGAATTCAAATTTTCGAGAGAGACTAATAAATATTTTAGGAAATTTTCAATTAAAATTGAGTTATGAAGGGTACTGTTAATTTTTGAGATTTATCGAACATTGAAGATGGACTTTTATTTTGGTACCTATGGATGCAGTATACATTGACCAATAAATACAAAATTTGTAGAAACTAGACTTTAACTTTTACTTGGGCCAAATTGGTTGAAAGTTTTGGAATTTTAATTCTAGAGAAAATCATAACTTGAAAAGATATATATAAGTGAACTAGTATAAATGGAGATTATGGAATTCAAAATATGAGACTATTTGAAATTCTACGACGAGAGAGGAAGTAGGGTACAGTTATAATCGAAATTGTTTTGTTAAAATTTTTAAGGGAACGTGGAACGGAAGTAATTTTTGGAAAGAACGATTTATGATGGAGAGATTACATGAATATTGATGATATCAAAATTATTACTACTTATGAGGTTGTCCCTTTTTAAAGTTAATGTTAAGGTTGATTGAGCTTAGACATTGATCGATGGTCATATGCATGATCGTAATCTAAATTGAAACCGTCGAAATTTTCTGTTCTAGTCGCTCAAATGACATATTGCCATTGAATTGTCGCTCGTCTCATCGTCGAATATTTTGTTTGCATTCTCGTCCCAAGAAGATCTCGTAAATCTATTCGAATAAATCCGTTCCATCCCCTTCGCCCTACCTACCCTAAATTTTCCTAAATTTCGAGGACGAAATTCTTTTAAGTTGGGTATGATGTAAACCCCCTAAATTTCTACTACGATTTTTTTTATATATAATTTTGTATTCATCTTGTATTTCGTATTTGCACGAAGCATACGAGTTCTCATCATTGAATTTACGTAAAGTGCGAGATTGCGTTCGTAATTTGTCGACGAGTGCGAATATGTGTCGAGGTACATATGTTAGAAAAATATTTTTATTATAAATTTTATAAATATTTTTATTTTGTATAAAAAGGTTATTTTATTCGTCATTTACAAATAAATGGTGATTTGGAAATTTTGGTTTAATATTTTGCGAAATATAAAATTTGCTTATTAAAATATTTTGTTATTTATAAAAGCTAGATCATGAAGTAATATTTAAGTATTTATAGTAATTTTTGAAATTAATTATTTCTATATTTATTTAACTATGAAAATGATATTTAGGATTTTGTTAATTTTAATATTTGATTAAATATGGTAAATTAAATTGCAAAAGATTTTATTGACTTTATTTAAAATAGTTTAAATTAAGGATAGAATTTATCTAGAGTTGATTTGATTTGGATTGAGTTATTTTTAAATCAGTTTAAATTAATAGGGGATTATCTATTGGAGATTTAAATAAATCCCAATCCCTATCCAACTGAGAATTTCCACATCCTATAAATAGGCAGGTACTCCTCCATAATTTCTACCATTAATACATGTGCATCGTGTCTGTGCCCAGCTTCTTATTCCATATTTTACAAATACAATATTCCTTCTCCGTGTCGACAACCCCGACACGATACATTACAAATCCCTAAAACCTTACCTAGCCATTACCACCACCCCCGTCACCATCGAGATCCCAAATTTCCCCCGGCCAGGCCATACAACGTCAGCACCCCCTCCTCCTCTCATCGCCCAAATTGGCGGTAGCCACACCTTCACCGAACCCATCCCCGATCTTCCGTCGCCATCACCACGTCTCCACTACGTCCATCGCCATAACCACCAACCCCCCAAAATCGTGTCCCGTGTCTGTGTCCTCGTTCAACCCGATCAGCCTCCTGTCTCCACGGTCGTACACCCAATCGACATCAAAACCCCATTGCCAGCCTCGCAACAACCGCCTATGGCAGCACCACCACTGCCATCGACTCCACTGACTTCGCCATCACCGACCCCAAATTTCCCAAACCAAACAAAACAAAATTTTAAATACGCAGACTCACCGATTCCGTCACAGGCCTGGACCACCGCGGGTGGCGCCCCTAGCCACCCGATCCGCCCGCCGGCTTTCACCGCGCCACTCTTCGCGGGCTCCGTCGATCGGCCCGCCACCGCATCCAGAACTGGTGCCACCGCGTCAACAACTGCCGCCGCCTCCTCCAGGGCAGCGCGCCACCACGCTCCCCCGACAGCCGCTCCCCTGGATCCGGCCGCGCGCCTCCACAGATTTACTCGTCGCGCCGTCCCGGCAGCTTCCCACTTCCTCCGCCGAACCCGCCGTATCTTCGCCTCCGCGTGCTCCCATTCGAGCCGACCTGGCGCCGTTCGCCGCCATGCGCCGATGCCGCTTCCGCCATTCCGGCCGCCGCCCTTCCTCAGGGCCGCGCCAGGCTATCTTCTCCGGAGCTCCGTCCCTCTCGCCGCTTCTCCGTCGGCCACCCGGCCGGAGCATCCACTGGTAACCCTCTCGATCTCCTTCCCCCTTTTCTCTTCCCACCTCTCTCTCTACGGTTAAGAATTGAGTAATGATTGTTAAGAATTTGGGGGCTGGTTGGAATAAAATGGTTATTAATGAAGTTTTCGTTTTATTTTTATTATTATTACAGTTATCATTATTATTATTATTATTATTATTATTATTGTCATTATTATTATTATTATTATTTTAGCAGTTCTAGTATTATTTTATTTTTATTATTATAAAAAAAATAGTTTTATGTTATATACATTATAAAGTATAGTGGGTTGGATGTTTATATTAGTAGTATATAAAATATTATGACTTTATTTTTTTAGAAGTATTAATATTATATTAATCTATTTTTATTGAACAAATAGATGATATTTTCTAAAATTTATTAAAATATTTGACTAATGAAAGGTTGGCTTGCTACAATATTTGTATATGTTACCCTGAGATTTCCAAATATTACAAATATTTATTACTTTTAACTACTAGTTTGCTATCTATAAATTAATTTTACAAAACTATAATATTTTCTTAAAAACGAGTTTTTATTTTCTAAGTATTAGTCTAAAAACCTATTTTTACTAATAAGGTTAGTTTCTGGTATTATAAATATTTTCTAAAAATATGGTACGTAACTCTCTACACAAATTCTTCTCACCATTAATCGTGACTAAATCATGCTTCATATTTTCTTGTGGATTCATACCCTTACGCAATGACCATGGCTAATGGACAAGACTGGACTTGTCGAATTTTTGCACCACACCAGGCGACAAATCAGGCAAGATACCTTGCCATTATACTGTTTATTTTTAGTTTGCATTTTATTACATATCACTGTTCATTTATTTCCAGTTTTTGATTTACTGCCTGCTCAGTGATATTAGCTGTACCTTGTTATTTATCCTTTGATTGCATATGGACCTAGAGTTAAGGGACTACCACTAGTTTAGTGCATTACATAAACTTTGACACTGTTGTGCCACGAGATGTGTGAGTTATGAGTAGCATATAGCCTACGGACTTGCGTGTTGGCTGATCACTGATGTGTACAGGACGTGAGTTAGGTCTAACTGTCAATAGTTGTGTGTTAGAAGACTTGATGGTTAGTAGTGTTACATGATCGTGGATGCGACATGATAGGTACATTGGGTGGGGAGAACAATTCCTTGTCGTATGAGCTTCGATTGCACTTCCCTTGTAACCCGGAAGCTCCACTGGAGATACGGGTATGAGCCTCTCAGGTTGGCCACTGTCGTTTTTGAACGTCATACGCTTAGGTCACTGTTACCCAAGTGGGGACTATACTAGATCCCATTTACAGCCAGGGCTCATGCGACGAAAGGTTTGTTCTCACTGCATGCTCACTTTAGTTTGGTTAGATTACCTTATTGTGTCTTGTTACTTTCTTTGATTATGGCATGTTTTATATTCAGTATTTATATGGCATATTTATTGTATCTTGTTATGTCCTTCTGAGGACCTGATTATCTCGCCAGGTGTGTGTTCTTATGTTTCGTAGGTGTTCTAGCTGTGGCCATGATTGTCACTATTTCTTCGAGGATGATTGCGCTTTGATCGCCTTCGCTTCGCCCGCCAAACTCATTGTATTTTTTATGTATTTTTCATGTATTTTTTTCCTTACTTGTTGGTAGTGGATTTATCTCCGCCCAACGACTGTATACATGACAAATTCAAAGTTGCTTTTATATCATATTTATCTTTGTGGATGAGATTTAGTACCTTGGTTACTGTATTTTACAGCTTATGTATATATACGAGGGTTCATGTACTTCGCATGTATACAGCTGGCATGATTACGTTCTAGTCCTACGTATTTTGGGACTGGAGCGTTACACTGTGAGCCCTAGTAGATATTGACCTTCCTATTTGAGGTTTCGAACTATTTATTCCCTATTTTAGGGACAATTTTTTTGTCGATTTTGAGTCAATTTAACTCCAAATCCAATTTGATTTCAATCGAAATAATCAATGGGACTTATAGATGTATATATTGTGATTACAAAGAACCAATCGGTTTGAGATTTGGTGATGAGACGGGGAAGAAACTAACCTGAAAAGTCACTACTCGTACAACTGCTGCTGCGCGGCTGCTCGGTTTTGCTCGCTGCTGTCGGCGTCCCGACGGTGGTCCGACTGCCTACACGGTGGCGTGCATCGACGACAAGGTCGCCGGGGACTGGGTGGTGTAGAGTTTGGGTCGCACGGGGGCGCGGTGGCCGCGCCGAAGCGTGTGCGTCGGGGTTGGCTGCGGGAGTTAGTTGCAGTCGCTACTGCTATTTTGTCTTTGGAGGAGTCTCGGGTTAATATATGACTCAATATCTCGCGAGATATTCGTTATCTCGCGAGATATTGATTATATATTTTTCTTTATATATATATATATATATATATATATATATATATATATATATATATATATATATATATATATATATATAAATATCCACAAAAAATCTTAATAATACTATTCTTAGTATAGGGCTTATTCATAAGAAAAATTATGTACATGCAATTAATATTTATTTCTATAAGCAATAAATATCAAATCTTTGTAAATAGTAATTTATTATTCCTAACCCTTATTTAATAGGTAAACACACACGTATATATATATATATATATATATATATATATATATATATATATTTATTTATTTTTTTTTCTCTTTTTGTATATATATATATATATATATATATATATATATATATATATATATATATATATATATATATATATATATATATATATATATATACAAAAAAAATATATATATATACATATATTATTTTTTTGTTTTTTTTGTTTTGTTTTTTTAGAAGAACCAACCATTTTATTTAATAAAGCCGATAAGGCCGAACCTTTACAAGTATACCATAAGGCACAAAATACTGAAGCCTATACACGTATACTGACAAAAGAGGTAAAAAAAAACAGAACGGCTAAGCCGAGGACATGAGAGAGTTCTAGAAGGCCTCCTGTCCGTGCCTACAGAAGGTTCTCCATTTGTAGCATTGACGAATGGTCTTCCAAATTAGTTGGTCCGCGATGTACTGATGGCCTTCGTATCTAGCCTTGTTTCAATTTTTTCAGATGACCCACGTGGCTGCCGCAGCTACGGTCTGGTGGCCATGGGACGTTGACACCCAGGTGTCTATGAGATGGTGAAAGTTGTCTCCTCCATGAGGTACTCTGCAACGCTGGGAAATAGTTCTCCAGACCTTGACCGGTAGGTCCCCTTGACTGAGAATGTGGTTGGATGTCTCCGGTTGTCGATCATTGCAGCATGTGCACGCAGAGGCGAGGCTGAACCCGATAGCGTTGAGCTTGTCATCAGTGGGGAGGATGTTGCGTAGGGCTCTCCAGATGAGAAAAGACCACATCTTGGGGATTCACTGCTGCCATAAGGAGGCAATGGTGGGGGACGGGACCGTATTGCCCTGGATAATGCTTATGGTAGACTTAACCGAGAAGGCGCCTGTACCGTCGGGCGACCAGACGAGCTTGTCTGCATCTGGTCCGATCTTCAAGCAGCTAAGACGAATGTGATCGGTCGCTTCGGTCCCGACCCAAGACTGGACTTTAATCCAATTCCAAAAGTTATTAGGAGGGTCCCAAAGGTCCTTGATGGTGCTATTTCTGGGGGCCGCCGGAGTGGGAGTTAGCAAGAGATCGCATGTCCAACACTCCAAGAATGGTGATGCTTCCTCGATGCCTACCTTGAGGCGGATCGTCGGTTTGTGTAACGCCCGTGGTTCGTATTACGTATTTTGGTATACGTGTACGTATTTGACTCATATTGCCTGTCTTATTGTACGGTTTATTTTGGCATTTTATTGTTTGGTTCGGTTCGGTTTGCTTGGTTCGGCTTGGTTCAATTTTTCATATGGACCAACCCCACCTACCTCCCCTCTCTTCCTTTAGTAGCCACCTAACCACTATCTCTCTTCCATTAATCCTCATAACTCTTCTTCTTCCTCACCATTACTCTCCACCAACCGAGAGAGAGAGAGAGAGCTTAGGCAAGTGCAACTTGCTTCATGGAGGAACTCAATTTTTGTTGTTCTATTTTCTTTCTCACGAGATTCTAAGACACTTTAGTACTTAGCATTTTTAATTTTCATGGCTCATTTTATGTAGATCTAAGCTTGTTGTATTTTGGATTTTTGGGGTTTTGATCTATTAAACCTTATTATTCTCAAGTTTTGATGGTTCCATGTTGTAGAGAATTCTTTCTGCCCTATTTTGACCTATAAAAGCCCGGATTCTGACCTTAGATGAAGGATTATTGGAGCTTGGAAGCCATGGCTTCTATGGTTCTTCTTCTCGGAATAATTGGAGAAGAAGAACAGTGCTTGACCGCATGGCCTTTTCATGCGGCAAGTTTTCCTCTGGATGTATGGCTCTTGGCAGTCCTGGCCGCATGGCTCTGTTGGCTCATTGCCGCATAGGCCATGGTCCCAGTTTTTCCCAGCCGCATAAGACTCCATCCTCTTAACCGCATGGCTTGAGTTGACTTCAGCCGCCTTGCTCTGCCCGACTTTTATCCGTATGAACCCATCTTTCCCTATTGCCGCATGGCACTGCTTGACCAAGCCGTATGGCTCTGGTTGGCCCGTGCCGCATGAGCCTTTATCTGGCCGTATGAGCCCGCTCTCCCGAGCCGCATGTCCCTGTCCCATTTCGAGCCGCATAAGCTCTTTTCCCATTGTCGAATGGCTTAGCTTGACCTTGCCGCATTACCATGTTCTCCTCGAGTCGCATAGCGTTGGTTCCTCGAACCGATGACTCTTGTTAGTGCTTGTCACATGAGCTCGTTTCCACTCCCCTCAGCCGCATGGCGTTGGTTCCCCCTGGCCGCATGAGCTTGTTCCCCCACTGCCGTATATGCCCGTTTCCCCGAGCCGTATGAGACCCCCTTCCGAGCCGCATGACCTTGTTTTTCCTTTGTCGCATGACTCTTTCCATAGCCATTGCACCCTTTTATAATGTTGGGTTGTTATTTTATGCTTTGTCTTATGACCCTCTGAGTAACTTGGGTCCCTTGATAGAATGCTTGTACCATATAAATTCTGTACATATTCCATGAACACGATAGTGACACGTAGTGGTGCATTCATGGCAAGTTGTAACGCCCCAGTCCCAAAATCGTATAGGACTAAGTACGCAAACATGCCAGCTGTAGATATACGAAGAATACTCCAATGTATGGAATCCTCGTATAAATACATAAGCTGTAAAATGTAGAGAAACAAAACATGCTAAACCTCATCCATAATATATAAAGAATAAAGATAGAATCAACTTGAATAGTTATGGTACAATCGTTGGGCGGAGACAAAGTCTACTACCAACTATCTTAATGTACACGAAAGCGATCGATAAAATGACAAAAATGAACCAAGAGCAATCATCTTCGAGAAATGGAGAAGATCACAGTCTTAGTTAGAACACTTGTAGAAAAGCAAGAAAGCACACACCTGGAAAATAACCAGGTCCTCAGAGGGACGTAACAAGATACATAAAAATAATACCATAATGAAATGTAAATGAAACATGACAAAGAAAAGACCACACGCTCCAACACAATGGAACCTAACCATCTAGGTGTAATGCAAGTCGAAAACTATACTGGAACGTATAAGTGGGTAGGAATAAAGCGTAGCATCCACTAGAGGCTTTCGCATGAACTAGTATACGTCTCTGACCGTATCTGACGCGTGGTCAGGGCCGTGCAATGGATATATCTCCTAGTTCATACTTTGCATCGCTAGCATACCTCCTGACCGTATCTGACGCGTGGTCAGGGCCGTACAATGGATATATCCTCAAGCGATACACCCATAACAGGGAAACCATGAACCCATAACCGGGCAACTAGAAGGCTGTGGGCTAGCTCATACGTCCCAGTAGTTTTCCCCGCCCATGTATCACACAAGTCATATCCATGACTTGGCGATCCATATCTCTATGCAAGTCGCTATCTAGACTCCGCTAATCCATAAATGAACCGAAATACGAACCGTCCGTATCAGTAGCAAGTCGAATACGTAGGTTCGTGCCGACTCTATGATCCTCACTCATATGTCGTGTATGAGACGTGTCAACAGGTCAAAGAAGTTATGAAGCATAACTTCAACATATCAGAAATGTCAACTATCATATATGGTTCACACACACACACACACACACACACACACACAAACATCGATATACATATCGAT
Organism: Iris pallida; assembly: GCA_029216955.1. NCBI lineage: Eukaryota > Viridiplantae > Streptophyta > Magnoliopsida > Asparagales > Iridaceae > Iris > Iris pallida. The sequence continues at coordinate 9,780,510 of JANAVB010044620.1, read as the reverse complement.
GGCACCCAAGTCATACTTGGACACACTCTTACTAATGTAAAACACTAGCAACATATAAAATATCATGAATCAAATATAAGTACAAGATGGCAAGGTATCTTGCCTGGTGTGTCGCTTGGTAGTGCGATGTTCTGCCATGTCCCAATACTCCAATAGCCATGATCGAGACGTAGGGTCCGAAATCGGAAAGGTAATAAGTATATGATTAGTCATGATCATCTAAGATAGTTGAAGGGAATTTGAGGGAGAGATACGGTTGTTATTTTTATACTATTTGAAGACTAGGTTTTATTAGTAAAATATTTTACACAAATACGCGAAATTCAAGAATACATTTTTTTAGGAAAATCTAAGTTAATAAAAATAAAATTTTCTAGGTTAAAAACTATCTTTTTATTAGAAAAATAATTTAGAAATAATGGGAATACTGGAATCATTTATAACCTTGAAAAGTGCCTTTCTTATTAGTTGCAAAAATCCTTGAAAAGTAAAAATGCTTTTGGACTAAAATTTTACGTTTATCAAAATATTGCACTTAGTAATAATAATATTGACAAAAAATATATAGTTCTAGAATTTCTAAAATAATGCATTTAATAATACTGCAATAATACTACTAATATTGTAATTGATGTTAATAATATTACCCTTACCATATATAAATGAAATATCATTTCTTATAATACTAAAACTGAAATAATAATAATAATAATAAGAATAATATTAATATTAATATTAATATTAATATTAATATTAATATTAATATTAATATTAATATTAATATTAATATTAATATTAATATTAATATTAATATTAATATTAATAATAATAATAATAATAATAATAATAATGGTGATGATAATACTAATAATGATAATAATAATAATAGTAATAACATGATAATATCTGTACTAATAAAAACCTTTTAAAAACTATCAACCAATTCCTCCCCCAAATCGATAGGTAGGAGAGAGAGAGAGAGAGCGGAGGACTCACTGGGGTGGTGGCGTTTGCCGAACACGGCCAGGCGGAGGCGGATCCGTCGCTGGCGCGCTAGTGAGTGCTGCGGAGGAGGACGCTCTGCGCGGGCGAGCTGCTGGGAGAGACGGCGCCGGTGGTGGCGTGCGGTCAAGACGAGGCCTGGATGGCGCTCACGTCGGTGGCCGGCTCAGCTTAGCGCGACAGAGGGTTGAAGAGGTGGCCGGCGGTGCTGTTGCCGCATCGAGAAGCGCGGGTGGTCGACAACGCGGTGGATGGGCGCACGACCTGCGGAGGAGTGGTCGACGGCCGCGGGGCTGTGGCTGCGTCGAGCGCGACAGATCTGAAGGGGCAGAGGAGATCGAGAAAGAGGGAAATCTCCCCGAAGGGGTTCTTCCGGCGGTGCCTCCGCCCGGAGTGAGGAGCTCGGCGGGCTCGACGGATCCCCTGCGCGCAAGAGCGGCGCCGGTGGGTTCGACGACTGAGACGGGGGCGGAGCTCGTGGGGTGGCACGGCTCATTGCAGGCGGAGGGAGTGTTTCGGGAAGGCGGCGGCCGCGCCGAGGTGAGCAATTTTGTTTCCCCCCTTCTTCTTTACTTTGGAGTTTTTGGGTCGATGGCGGGACGGTGGTCCGTGGTGGTTGATGGCGACCGGGAAGAGAAGTCTGGGTGTTGGTGAGCATGGTGGTGATGATGCTGACGGTTGCCGGATTTGATAGTGGTGGTGGTGGTCGGGGGGTTGTAACAGGCGGTGGTGAGTTCTGGTGTAGATCGGGGTGGCGGTGAACTGGGGCTTAGGGAAGAGGAGACCGGGGTGGTGGTGGTGGTCGGGGGGTTGTGTATGGATGGGTCGTGTCTGGGTGTGTCCGACACGAAGGGGACGGAGGTTCGGATCTGTCGGACCCGGGGTTAAAAATGTATTTGTACAATAAAACACATAGTGGATAGGGAAGGGAAATACGGACACGATGCACGATACACAATGCGGGGATGGTTGTGGAGTAGTTTATGGATGAGTACCTCTCCTTATATAGGAGGTGGGAATTTCCAGTTGGATAAGGACTGCAATGATTTAAAACCCCGATGGATAATTCCATCCTTTATTTAAATCGAATTAGAATTTAAGCGATCAAATCAAATCAATATAGATAACTCCCTTAATTTAAATTAAAATCTTTTACAAGTTTTAAATTATCAAAATAATTAAAACAAAATTTTAAATCTCTTTTTCATAAATATTAAATTATAGCATAATTAAATTTCAAAAATCAAGAATAATATTTAATTATTAATTTATAAAGTAGCTTTTGTAAATGACAAAATAGATTAATAAACAAATTCCAAATTTCGCAAATATCTAGAATATATTTTATATAAATCAAAATTTTTCCAAATCACTACTTATTTTAAAATGACTCTTTTATACAAAATGAAAATATTCATCACATTTGTTTGAACAAGTATTCTTCCTATATAAAACAAATTTTATAATAAAAATGTTTTATAAAAAAATATGTATCTCGCACATATTCGTACTCGACGAGCACTTACGAAATACGCCGTTTGTGCAGAACGTACAATACGACTACGCGACGTACCATACAATTTTTTTTTATATCTGTACCAAAATCGATAAAAATATAGTAGAAATTTAGGGGTTTTACATCCTACCCAACTTAAAAGAATTTCGTCCTCGAAATTAAGAATTAGTAGGGGGTGAGATGGCACAAGGGGTAGCGATGCGAAAATCAATTAACAACGTTTAACAAAAGATGCATTAGGAAAACGTGATTTAGATAAATACGAAAATAATCGTGGATTTGGCTAATTAATGCAAGAGTGAAAATGATCATGGGTTAAAGTTTAATCAAGATAACCTGCAATAAGAAATTGTATGGCATCATAAGAAGATAAATTAGAGACCTAGAAGATATGATTTCTTGAGAGTAGGTTGAGGGCACGATTAAAAGAACGAATTAGGCTTATTCCTGAAATAAGCGATTAGAGGTTATGGTAGAAAATATAGGCCGAGAATAAGGACGAAAAGTTTAGGATGAAGACATAGCAACATCGAGTGGGAATGGTCATAGTCGATAGGAAGGCTGGAGGAAGTTCTAGTATAACGTCTTCGTCCTTCTAAAATAGGTGAGGGCGAAAGCAATAGGGAGTTCAATATATGATATTATCGAATCCAATACGTGGTGCAAAGACGACCGAATGATTTCAAAAGAATTGTCAAGGCAGTCGTGGATGGGACTGCAAAGGCCAAGTTTAATTATGTTCCATCCACGTAGAATAATAGATAAAAGCGAACCAAAGTGAACTAGGTTGATCAGACCATCATGCACCGGTTCTGAGTAGACAATATGTTAGTGGGAGCTCTTCCAATAACATAGGTCGTGAACAAGCTTGATAAAGGGTGAGCTTGCAAAACTAGGCTATATTTGTGGCATTAGTTAAGCTAGTCAAAATATCGGTACGCTAGGTATTGAAGAAAGGAAATACAAACAGTCTAAGTTCCTCAATAGGTCATAAAGTCAATGGAAATACTAGACCGTGAGGCATTCTATTCAACTTGCAAGAGTTAAGCTAGTAGTGTGGTGTGGCACTGGGTCTAGCATTCGAGATAAACCATAAGTTAAGTATTTAAGGAATTAAATAGATCACAAGCACTCATCCGGTCGAAAGAATTGAGTCAAGGTTGAGTAAGTCGAGATTGGGATATAATCACATGTTTGGTAGATGACTATTACACTTGAGTATATACAACTATCATGGCACGCATGATATGGCAACTAGTGTGGAATACTTCTAAAAAAAAATTTAAACTCGAGTTTTCCTCAAAAAGTTTCTTATCCATCACGACTTTAAATCTTAAATTCTTTAAACCAATCTCAAAAAGTGAACCTTAGCATATCACTAATCAAATCTACCAAGATTGTTAATGTTCATAATCAAACTTGTAACTCTAACTAAATTCATAGATCATAATTCATGAAACACTATTTGAAATTTCTCTCCAAGTCCATTTCACATCTTTCGAAATATTTTAAACCATTTTTTTCTTCAAACTTAAAAACTCGTAATCATATTACAATATTTAAATCCTCTTTAAACTAATTTTTTATATCCCTTCAAGGACTTTCAAGGATGAGTAATCATAACTCCATAACTCAAGACTTTCAAAACTCAAAATCAAATATCAATTTGTTTTCCTCATTTGTATATAGATTCTAGCTATCTTCTTGTAGTAATAAAATTTCAACAATCTCATAAGTTTGAAATGTTGCTACTACCCAACTTAGAATCAACTAATTCTTCCTACAAGATCATACATCAAGAAGATATGGTCCTTTGATTCTTACAGTAAAAATGTCTTTATAACTCCAATATGATCTCTAATGCATGCTAATTGCCAATGAAATCTTCCAAGCCATGTGTTTGACCTATGAACATATACTAGTGTAGTCATCTTCCTAATGGTCGGTGAGCCTGAAATAAGAGGTAAAGTTTATGGTAGGAGAGATCAAGCAGGATACAAGGAAGTCGAACGAGAGTTCCGAGATTTGAATTAAAGAAGGTGATCAAGTAAGTAGATGAGATTTCTAGACTCTAATCCTAGATTACAGGCCCGTTCGGTACAGTCATGTAACCGAAACGGCAAACTTGACCTGCATGGGCCACCACAAAAACATGTAACGCCCCAGTCCCAAAATCGTATAGGACTAAGTACGCAAATATGCCAGCTGTAGATATACGAAGAATACTCCAATGTATGGAATTCTCGTATAAATACATAAGCTATAAAATGTAGAGAACCAAGACATGCTAAACCTCATCCATAATATATAAAGAATAAAGATAGAATCAACTTGAATAGTTATGGTACAATCGCTGGGCGGAGACAAAGTCCACTACCAACTATCTTAATGTACACGAAAGCGATCGACAAAATGACAAAAATGAACCAAGAGCAATCATCTTCGAGAAATGGAGAAGATCACAGCCTTGGCTAAAACACCTGTAGAAAAGCATGAAAGCACACACCTGGAAAATAACCAGGTCCTTAGAGGGACGTAACAAGATACATAAAAATAATACCATAATGAACTGTAAATAAAACATGACAAAGAAAAGACCACACGCTCTAACACAATGGAACCTAACCATCTAGGTGTAATGCAAGTCGAAAACTATACTAGAACGTATAAGTGGGTAGGAATAAAGCATAGCATCCACTAGAGACTTTCACATGAACTAGTATACGTCTATGACCGTATCTGACGCGTGGTCAGGGCCGTGCAATGGATATATCCCCTAGTTCATACTTTGCATCGCTAGCATACCTCCTGACCGTATATGACGCGTGGTCAGGGCCGTGCAATGGATATATCCTCTAGCGATACACCCATAACAGGGAAACCATGAACCCATAATCGGGCAACTAGAAGGATGTGGGCTAGCTCATACATCCCAGTAGTTTTCTCCGCCCATGTATCACACAAGTCATATCCATGACTTGGCGATCCATATCTCTATGCAAGTCGCTATCTAGACTCCGCTAATCTATAAATGAACCGACACACGAACCGCCCGTATCGGTAGCAAGTCGAATACGTAGGTTCGTGTCGACTCTATGATCCTCACTCATATGTCGTGTATGAGACGTGTCAACAGGTCAAAGAAGTTATGAAGCATAACTTTAACATATCGAAAATGTCAACTATCACATATGGTTCACACACACACACACAAAAACATCGATATACATATCGATGGCACCCAAGTCATACTTGGACACACTCTTACTATTGTAAAACACTAGCAACATATAAAATATCATGAATCAAATATAAGTACAAGATGGCAAGGTATCTTGCCTGGTGTGTCGCTTGGTAGTACGATGTTCTGCCATGTCCCAATACTCCAATAGCCATGATCGAGACGTAGGGTCCGAAATCGGAAAGGTAATGAGGATATGATTAGTCATGATCATCTAAGATAGTTGAAGGGAATTTGAGGGTGAGATACGGTTGCTATTTTTATACTATTTGAAGACTAGGTTTTATTAGTAAAATATTTTACACAAATACGCGAAATTCAAGAATACGTTTTTTTAGGAAAATCTTAGTTCATAAAAATAAAATTTTCTAGGTTAAAAACTATATTTTTATGAGAAAATAATTTAGAAATAATGGGAATACTGGAATCATTTATAACCTTGAAAAGTGCCTTTCTTATTAGTTGCAAAAATCCTTGAAAAGTAAAAATGCTTTTGGACTAAAATTTCACGTTTATCAAAATATTGCACTTATTAATAATAATATTGACAAAAAATATATAGTTCTAGAATTTCTAAAATAATGCATTTATTAATACTGCGATAATACTACTAATATTATAATTGACGTTAATAATATTACCCTTGCCATATATAAATGAAATATCATTTCTTATAATACTAAAACTGAAATAATAATAATAAGAATAATATTAATATTAATATTAATAATAATAATGTTGATGATAATACTAATAGTGATAAAAATAATAATTATAGTAATAACAATGATAATATCTGTACTAATAAAAACCTTTTAAAAACTATCAACCAATTCCTCCCCTAAATCGATAGGTAGGGGAGAGAGAGAGAGCGGAGGACTCACTGGGGTGGTGGCATTTTCCGAACACGGCCAGGCGGAGGCGGATCCGTCGCTGGCGCGCTCGTTAGTGCTGCGGAGGAGGGCGCTTCGCGTGGGCAAACTGCTGGAAGAGACGGCGACGGTGGTGGCGCACGGTCAAGACGAGGCCTGGACGGCACTCACGTCGGTGGCCGGCTCAGCTTAGCGCGGCGGAGGGTTAAAGAGGTGGCCGGCGGTGCTGTGGCCGCGTCGGAAAGCACGGGTGGTCGACAACGCGGCGGATGGGTGCACGGCCTGCGGAGGAGTGGTCGGCGGCCGCGGGGCTATGGCTGCGTCGAGCGCGGCGGATCTGAAGGGGCAGAGGATATCGAGGGAGAGGGAAATCTTCCTGGAGGGGTTCTCCCGGCGGCACCTCCGCCCGGAGTGAGGAGGTCGACGGGCTCGTCGGAGCCCCTGCGCATAAGAGCGGCGCCGGTGGGTTCGACGACTGAGGCGAGGGCGGAGCTCGCGGGGTGGCACGGCTCAGCGCAGTCGGAGGGAGTGTTTTGGGAAGGCAGCGGCCGCGCCGAGGTGAGCAATTTTGTTTCCCTCCTTCTTCTTTACTTTGGAGTTTTTGGGTCGATGGCGGGACGGTGGTCCGTAGTGGTTGATGGCGACAGGGTAGAGGAGTCTGGGTGTTGGCGAGCATGGTGGTGATGATGCTGACGGTTGCCAGATTTGATAGTGGTGGTGGTGGTCGGGGGGTTGTAACAGGCGGTGGTGAGTTCTGGTGTAGATCGGGGTGGCGGTGAACTGGGGCCTAGGGAGGAGGAGACCGGGGTGGTGGTGGTGGTCGGAGGGTTGTGTTTGGATGGGTCGTGTCGGGGTGTGTCCGACACGACAAGGATGGAGGTTCAGATCTGTCGGACCCAGGGTGAAAAATGTATTTGTACAATAAAACACATAGTAGATGGGGAAGGGAAACACGGACACGATGCACGATACGGGGATAGTTGTGGAGTAGTTTATGGATGAGTACCTCTCCTTATATAGGAGGTAGAAATTCCCAGTTGGATAAGGACTGCAATGATTTAAACCCCGATGGATAATTCCATCCTTTATTTAAATCGAATTAGAATTTAAGCGATCAAATCAAATCAATATAGATAACTCCCTTAATTTAAATTAAAATCTTTTACAAGTTTTAAATTATCAAAATAATTAAAAAAAATTAAATCTCTTTTTCATAAATATTAAATTATAGCATAATTAAATTTTGAAAATCAAGAATAATATTTAATTATTAATTTATAAAGTAGCTTTTGTAAATGACAAAATAGATTAATAAACAAATTCCAAATTTTGCAAATATCTAGAATATATTTTATATAAATCAAAAAATTTCCAAATCACTACTTATTTTAAAATGACTCTTTTATACAAAATGAAAATATTCATCACATTTGTTTGAACAAGTATTCTTCCTATATAAAATAAATTTTATAATAAAAATGTTTTATAAAAAAATATGTATCTCGCACATATTCGTACTCGACGAGCACTTACGAAATATGCCGTTTGCGCAGAACGTACAATACGACTACGCGACGTACCATACAACTTTTTTTTAAATCTGTACCAAAATCGATAAAAATATAGTAGAAATTTAGGGGTTTTACACAAGTAACATAACATGATAGTGTCCCGCCATGGCGCACTCTTGATAAGTAAGCCTGACATGATATACCTCGATCAGCTGTTGCGATGGCTAGCCTGACATGACAATAATGAATTGACAAGAATGAATGGCCTGGACACCGTGGACGATTGTGTTTGTACATGTGAACTAGTAATATCTTACATCATGTCTAGGGCAGGGACCCCTGAGTACCACGGTCAGGGGTACCTACTGGAATTGACTAAGGCTAATAACTAGAATAAGCCAGTAGTCATGAAGAGATTTTCCAGCTACAGGCAATCCCGTTATCTGAGCGCTCTAGTGGATTTGTAGCCTGCCGACGAGTAGGGCACATTTCCAGCACACTGTCATATGTTGCATCCTTCTTGAACGAATATTCGACCTGGATAACCTGGATGGTCTGCAGGACTTGTGGCTATTGGAATAATCTTATTGCATCATGCTAGTAATTAGGCCTGTGATAACCCTAGTTAGTTAAAGTATCAAACCGTACTTATTGCTTGGCCGTGATTGATTGGATGGAGTCTAACCCAGTCTAGTCTTGTTCTGATCATGTACAAGATGGTAACATGACCTATTGCTTGTGCTTTCTTTTATTAATAAATGGTGGGAAACCAAGTTCCGTTCAGATGAAGGATTAAAATCCCGATCCTTGTTTGGTTTAAGGGTTGTAACTTGGTCATTCGAATAGTCCTGTGGTTATCTTATCATATATCATCATGATTTCCATATCTCCAATTTTATTACATTATTATGTTTTGTGCTAATTGCTGGTTTTAGTTCTTATGTGAAGCCTTCTTTGTGGCACTTGCTCTTTCTGGGGTCTGACCCAGCTGGTTTTGCATGGCCAGATACCGGAGCAGCTCCAGAGGATCTTCCTATCTTCCAGACAGATGGTGACCACCAGGCGTAACCAAGGCAACGAGTGGGTTTCCCTTTTGTTCTTCCACTTTATTGTAAAAATATTCTTTTGAGGCATTTAGCCGACGAGCACGTGTTAGCTCGATTGAACTTTACTTACTGTCTGCCTACGGGCTGTAACATGATTGACGAATCCTAGGGTTGATCATATATGACTAAAACTTTTGCTAGTCTTCACATTTTGTACGACTAGCTTCATGATCATCCAAATATGTAATGTATGGAATACCTTACTATTGTATATTTGATGCTCTAACATCTTGTAACTGCTATTCGTTGCATGAGATTGAGACAATAGGCTTGTTCATGACCATAAGAGATTGATGGCTTGTAGTTATACCCTCATGTATCTAGACAGCCATGACCGTATAGCGAGGTGGATTATACTTTGATATACGTAGCTGGCTATGTATGCCCCCGCTCTCCAGTATTCTAGTTATAGGGTGTTATATGGTTTAAGTGGAGGCCCATGCAGGTCTTGTAAATCAAGATATGTGAGGGTTTACCGAATGGATGTCTTAATCAGCACTCGCCCTTGATCTCTGCTCGTATCCTCTAAATCCCTGAAATCTTGACCTGGTCACATGCTTGTATCTTTGATCTGTCCTGGTCCTTCCTTATTATTCCTTGTGTCATCTTCTTCAGCGGTATTATTCCCGGTCCTACTGATCGGCAAGGCGGAGCACCTTCCGTGGACCCGTAACAACCTGGAGATCAAGCCCAGCATTCAGGAGTAGCCTTCTGAGTTATGCCTACTGGGGTTAAGAGCCACCAGTTCAGCCAGCCCAGCCTGCCGAGCCTGATGATGGCACCTTGGTGGGTCTCATCAGGATATTGCTAGCTTCTCAAGATTGTCGAGGTGATGTATTGTACCAGGAAGTATAAGATGCTCTGAGTAGAGGTGGTCATCAAGGTAATAGTACGGCCAACAACTTCAAGCGCTTGAATCCTTCCTTCTTCGATGGTAGCGAAGATGCGATTGCGGCAGATGCTTGGCTGCAGGATACAGAAGTGATTCTAGAAGCGATGAAGATGCCCGAGAACGAGAATGTGGCCGTGGTGTGCCTGCAGTTATTGGATCTTGCCCACAGCTGGTGGACGACGCAGGCTGTTGGATTAGTGGCACCAGTTACGTGGACAATATTCCGGAAGAGATTCCAGACCAAGTACTTTGATGCTATAGCTCAGTGCGATCTATAGACGAGGTTCACTAATTTGAAGCAGAAGGGCAGGACGATCGATGGATATGCAGCCGAGTTTTCGAGACTTAGTCGGTTTGCTCCCACCATCGTAGCAACCGAGTTCGACAGAGTCCAGCGGTTCCAGTAGGGGCTCCATCTAGAGATTTTATTGGTGGTGGAGCAGTTCAAGCATCATACTTTTGATGTGGTAATGAAGCAGCTAGGAGGCACGAGTATACCTCCCGAAGGATTGAGGACCGGACCGGAAGTCGGAAGCAGTCTCATGGCCAGATGAATCAGTCTTCAGCACCAGCCCCAACAGCTAAGGCCTTGACCATTGGAGCTCCGAGGCAGGCGGCCTCAGTGACGTCGATTCAGCATTCAACCCCGACGAACCCTCAGCAGCAGAATCAGAAGCACTCTTTCGCAGTGGGATGTTCGTATTACGGGAAGCTATGACATGTGGTGGCAGAATGTCGCAAGACACAGGGATTGTGCCTGTCTTATGGGATAGCAGATCACAAGATAGTATCCTATCCGAATAGGGGTAGTTCATTGTCGTCCAACTATACTAGTCCTTCGGTGAGAGGACCAACACCAGTCCAGCAGCAGTATCAGCCTTAGAGGCCATTGTCGCCTCAGTCCCAAGCATTCCAGCAGCAGAACCCCCAGCAGTATGCACATGCCCAAGCCCTAATTCAGAGCAGACAGAGAGGTTTTTAGTAGAGAGGACCAGCACCCAGAGGACATGGTCAGGCGATAGCGATGACCGTAGAAGAAAGATTGGCACCAGGTGAGGTAGTGGCTGGTACTATTCTCGTCAACTCCTTTCCAGTATCAGTGTTATTTGATTCTGGTGCATCATATTCATTCATGTCTACACGATTTGTGACACGGATAGGACTGGAGCCCGAGTCATTATCAGTAAGGCTCAATATACCTACTGGTAACAGTCTTGTGGGAGTAGATAGAGTATTTTTCTCGTGTCGGATCGTAGTTAGCGGTAGAGAGTTCTCCGCTAGATTGATAGAGTTCCCGATGGTCGATTATGATGTGATCTTAGGAATAGATTGGTTAAGGAAGCAGTATGCGAGGATAGACTGCCATGTTGGTAGGGTTGTTTTTAGCATTCCAGGCGAGCCAGAGTTTTCTTTTCCCGAGGCAAAGTTGAACCTTCTCCTCCAGTATTACGGATGGCAGTAGCAGCAGTACAGTTACCCTGGATAGTTGAGGAGTTTCCAGATATTTTTCCAGAAGAGCTTCCAGGAATGCCGCCAGAGCGAGAGATCGAGTTTACTATCGACTTGATCCCAGGGACAGCCCCAGTGTCAGAAAGAGTCTACAGGATGGCGCCGTCAGAGTTAGAGATATTGTACAGGATGATTGAAGAACTCAGGACCAAGGAATTCATTCGTGCAAGCAGATCACCTTGGGGAGCCCTAATGCTTCTTGTGAAAAAGAAGGATGGAGCATCAAGATTATGTGTAGATTATCGTACCTTGAACTTAGTAACAATCAAGAACAGATACCCTCTCCCGAGGATAGATGACTTGTTTGATCAACTCAAGAGGGCGTCCGTATTTTCGAAGATTGGTTTGCGGTCAGGATACCATCAGATCAGAGTCAAAGAGCAGGACATCCCGAAGATAGCTTTTAGATCTAGATACAAACATTAGGAGTTCCTTGTTATGCCATTTGGAGCAAACAATACGCCGGCTGTATTCATGGACCTCATGAATCGTATCTTCATGCCTTATTTGGATCAGTTCGTGATTGTGTTCATAGACGACATCTTGGTCTACAGCAAAAGTGAAGCAGAGCATGAGCAACATCTCATAAATGTCCTCCAGATTCTCCGAGAGCACCAGTAGTATGTGAAGTTCAGTAAATACAAGTTCTGGCTCGATCGCATTTCTTACTTGGGTCATATTATCACCAGAGGAGGAGTAGAAGTGGATTCCTAGAAGATCGTGGCTATTGAGACATGGCCAGTACCCAGCACAGTTGCAGAAGTTCGCAGTTTTCTTTGCCTGGCCGGCTACTACCGACGATTTATTTTAGGCTTTGCTCGGATTTCAGCACCATTGACCTAGTTGACCCGTAAGGATGTACCGTTTGCTTGGACAGCAGAATGTCAGGATTCTTTTGAGAAGTTGAAGCGAGGTTTGATGAGGGCACCCATTCTTACGCTTCCAGATGGGACCGGGGGATTCTCAGTGTATTGTGATGCTTCAGACAGAGGTTTAGGATGTATTTTGATGCAGCATGGGAAGGTAATAGCTTATACGTCATGCCAACTTCGTGATCATGAGAGGAATTACCTAATCCATGACTTGGAGCTGACAGCAGTAGTATTTGCACTTAAGTTGTGGAGGCACTACTTGTACGGAGATAGGGTGGAGATTTTCACCGACCACAAAAGCATGAAGTATGTGTTCACTCAGAAGGATCTTAACATGTGTCAGAGGAGATGGCTAGAGCTGCTTATGGATTATGATGTCAACCTGCAGTATCACCTAGGGAAGGCCAATGTAGTAGCAGATGCGTTAAGCAGAAGAGCCGGAGTTTATTTCCTCACAGCGCAACCAGAGCTATTAGCAAATCTTCAGAAGATGGGTATAGAAGTTGTCCTTCCTACCAAAGTGGCATTGATGGCCAGCATGCAAGTTTATTCCACTATAGTTGAGAGGATCCGGATGGCACAGTCAACAGATTCCAAGCTTCAACGACTCAGAGCAGAGTGTGAGGCAGGATGCCGGCCAGAGTTATGCATTCACGAAGATGGTATACTTCGACATGGGAAGCATCTTTGTATACCCAGTGGAGATATCATACAGGAAGTCATGGCAGAAGCTCACAGTTCTCAGTATTCCATTTATTCCGGTGGCACAAAGATGTACCGTGATATCCGTCAGCACTTTTGGTGGAATAGAATGAAGAGGGAGATAGCCCGGTTTGTCTTTCGGTGTTTGGCTTGCCAACAAGTTAAAGCTGAACATCAGAGGCCAGCTGGACTTCTTCAGCCCTTATCGATTCTAGAATGGATGTGGGAGCATATAACCATAGATTTCATGACTGGATTATCTAGGTCCCCGATCGGTAGAGATACTATTTGTGTTATTATAGATCGGCTCACGAAGGTGGCTCACTTTATCCCATTCAGAGTTAGTCATTCGACGGCTCAGCTAGCAGAGATGTACCTCAGACAGATTGTCAGATTTTACGGTATATCAGTCAGTATCACCTCAGACAGAGATTTAAGATTTACGTCGCACTTTTGGCGTAGTCTGCGAGAGAATTTGGGAACTCACCTCCAGTTTAGCTCAGCTTATCATCTGTAGACAGATGGTTAGTCAGAATGTACCATACGAACCTTGGAAGATATGTTGAGATCTTGCACACTCGACTTCGGTGGTTTGGGGAAGGATCACCTGCACTTGGTGGAGTTCTCGTACAACAACAGTTTCCAGGCCTGTATCCAGATGGCACCGTTCGAGGCACTGTATGGTAGGAAGTACAGATCCTCGCTAGCATAGGATAATATTGGAGAGAGGCAGATGCTCGGTCCAAAAATGATTACTCAGGCCGTTGAGGTGGTCAGAAGAGTCAGAGATCATCTTCGAGTCGCATAAGATCGCCAGTGCCGTTGGGCCGATTCTCATCGGCGCCCCCTTGAATTTTTGTCGGCGACCATGTATTCCTTAGGATCTCGCCTAACAGTGGCATCATTCATTTTGGCGTACGGGAAAAGCTCAGTCCTAGGTATATAGGGCCGTTTGATATTCTGAAGCGAGTAGGTGATGTGTCCTATCGTCTCATTCTACCGCCATCGTTACGTGAGGTGCATAATGTCTTTCATGTATCCCAAATACGACGGTATATCCCGAACCCGAGCCACATCCTGGATCATTTGAAATTGGTTGTTGGTACCAACCTTTCGTATAAGGAGAGGCCCGTGTCCATATTAGACCGAAGAGAGAAGATACTCAAGAATAGGACTATCAAGTTAGTCCGTATTGCTTGGGGTCATCACTCTTTGGGTGAGTCAACGTGGGAGCGTGAGGATGATATCCGATCGCGATATCCCGACCTGTTTGACTCGTAAGGTATAATGTCCTTTTTATGCCTTATGCTCTCAATTCCTTGTCTGAATGAATGATTGCTTGATTGATTGCTAGTATGGCTTGTCTGTGATTAGTATAGCTTGTCCTTGCCTCTCTAGCCTCTTTATTAAATTCTAAGGACAGAATTCTTTTAAGGTGGATAGAGTTGTAATGTCCGTGGTTCGTATTACGTATTTTAGTATATGTGTACGTATTTGACTAATATTGCCTGTCTCGTTGTACGATTTATTTTGGCATTTTATTGATTGGTTCGGTTCGGTCTGCTTGGTTCGATTTGGTTCAGTTTTTTATGTGGACCAACCCCACCTATCCCTCTCTTCTTTTAATAGCCACCTAACCACTCTCTTTCTTCCATTAATCCTCATAACTCTTCTTCTTCCTCATCATTACTCTCCACCAACCGAGAGAGAAAGAGAGAGATCTTAGGCAAGTGCAACTTGCTTCATGGAGGAACTCAATTTTTTTTGTTCCAATTTCTTCATCACGAGATTCTAAGACACTTTAGTACTTAGCATTTTTAATTTCCATGGCTAATTTCATGTAGATCTAAACTTGTTGTATTTTTGAATTTTTTGGGTTTTAATCTATTAAACCTTGTTATTCTCAAGTTTTGATGGTTCCATGTTGTAAAGAATTTCTTTCTGCCCTATTTTGACCTATGGAAGTCCAGATTTTGACCTTAGATGAAGGATTATTGGAGCTTGGAAGCCATGGCTTCCATGGTTCTTCTTCTCGAAACAATTGGAGAAGAAGAACAGTGCTTGACCGCATGGCCTTTTCATGCGACAAGTTTCCCTCTAGCCGTATGGCTCTTAGCAGTCCCGATCGTATGGCTTTGTTGGCTCATTGTCGCATAGGCCATGGTCCCAGTTCCTCCAGACGCATAAGACTCCATCCCCTTAACCGCATGGCTTGAGTTGACTTCAGTCGCCTGGCACTGCCCGACTTTTAGCCGCATGAACCCATCTTTCCCTATTGCCGCATGGCACTGCTTGACCGAGCTGTATGGCTCTGGTTGGCTCGTGTCGCATGAGCCTTTACCTGGCCTCATGAGCCCGCTCTTCCGAGCCGCATGCCCCTGTCCCCTTTCGAGCCGCATAAGCTCTTTCTCCATTGCCGTATGGCTTAGCTAGACCTTGCCGTATTACCCTGTTCTCCTCGAGCCGCATGGCGTTGGTTCCTCGAGCCGTATGACTCTTGGTAGTGCTTGTCGCATGAGCTCGTTTCTACTACCCTCAGCCGCATGGTGTTAGTTCCCCCTGGCCGCATGAGTATATTCCCCCACTGCCGTATATGCCCATTTTCCCGAGCCGTATGAGACCCTCTCCCGAGCCGCATGACCTTGTTTTTCCTTTGCTGCATGACTCTTTTTATAGCCCTTGTACCCTTTTATTATGTTGGGTTGTTATTTTTATGCTTTGTCTCATGACCCTCTGTGTAACTTGGGTCCCTTGATAGAATGCTTGTACCATGTAAATTTTGTGCATATTCTATGAATATGATAGTGACCTGTAGTGGTGCACTCATGGCAAGTAACATGACATGATAGTGGCCTGCCATGGCGCACTCTTGATAAGTAAACCTTACATGATATTCCTCGATCAGCTGTTGCGACGGCTAGCCTGACATGACAAGAATGACTTGACAAGAATGAATGGCCTGGACGGACGATTGTGTTTGTAAAAGTGAACCAGTAATGTCTTGCATCATATCTAGGACAGGGACCCCTGAGTACCACGGTCAGGGGTACCTACTGGAATTGACTAAGCCTAATAACTAGAATAATCCAGTAGTCATGAAGAGATTTTCCAGCTACAGGCAATCCCGTTATCTGGGCGCGCTAGTGGATTTGCAGCCTGCCGACGAGTTGGGCATATTTCCAGCACACTGTCATGTGTTGCACCCTTCTTGAACGAATGTTCGACCTGGATAACCTGGATGGTCTGCAGGGCTTGTGGCTGTTGGAATAATCTCATTGTATCTTGCTAGTAATTAGGCCTGTGATAACCCTAGTTAGTTAAAGTATCAAGCCATACTTATTGTTTGGCCGTGATTGATTAGATGGAGTCTAACCCAGTCTAGTCTTGTCATGATCCTGTACAAGATGGTAACATGACCTGATTACTTGTGCTTTATTTTATTGATAAATAGTGGAAAACCAAGTTCCATTCAGATGAAGGATTACAACCCCGGTCCTTGTTTGGTTTAAGGGTTGTAACTTGGTTATCCGAAGAGTCCTATGGTTATCTTATCATATATCATCATGATTTCCATATCTCCAGTTTTATTATATTATTATATTTTGTGCTAATTGTTGGTTTTAGTTCTTAAGTGAAGCCTCCTTTGTGGCACTTGCTCTTTCTGGGGTCTGACCCAGCTGGTTTTGCGTGGCCAGATACCGGAGCAGCTCCAGAGGATCTCCCTATCTTCCAGCCAGATGGTGACCACCAGGCGTAACCAAGGCAACGAGTGGGTTTCCCTTTTGTTCTCCCACTTTATTGTAAAAATATTTTTTTGAGACGTTTAGCCGAGGAGCACGTGTTAGCTCGATTGTACTTTACTTACTGTCTGCTTACGGACTGTAACATGATTGACGAATCCTAGGGTTGATCATGTATGACTGAAACTCTTGCTAGTCTTCATATTTTGTACGATTAGCTTCATGATCATCCAAATATGTAATGTATGGGACGCCTTATTATTGTATATTTGATCCTCTAACATCTTGTAACTGCTATTCCTTGCATGAGATTGAGACAATAGGCTTGTTCATGACCATAAGAGACTGATGGCTTGTAGTTAAACTCTCATGTATCTAGACAGCCATGATCATATAGCAAGGTGGGTTGCACTTCGATATACGTAGCTGGCTATGTATGCCCCCTCTCTCCAGTATTCTGGTTCTGGGACGTTAGAGTTCGGCTAGGGTCCGGCCGTAGAGGATGCGGTGCCAGGCAGCGGATGATCTGCAATTAGCGGTGGCCGTGGACGGGTTGATATGCTTGAAGCATCTGGCCTTCATGAACCTGGCCCATAAGTTCTTACTCGTGCGCAGCATCCACCACAATTTCATCGAGAAACTGTTCACAATATAGGAAAGTTTGGAGAAACCCATACCCCCATCTCCAGTTGGACGAGCCATGGTGTCCCAACTGGCCCAATGGTACTTTTCGTGGCCTCCGCTATGTCCCCAGATAAAATTGCTGAAGATGCTCTCAATGTAGGTTAGGACTTTCTTGGGCGGGGCGTACGCTGCTAAGGTATAGATGGGAATGGAGGTGACGACGTGGTTGATGAGGATAATATTGCCTCCTGGGGATAGAGTGCCATTGTGCCAGCCCTCGAGCTTCTTCCTGATGCGATTGGTCAGGTTCTCGAATATCCTGGCGTTGGATTTCCTATACACGAGGGGGCACCTAAGATAGAGGAATGAAGGGTGCTTGATGGGGAATGATGTGGTGGTGGATATGCTAGCCGCTTGCTTTCTCTTGATATTGTGGTGGGTGTATATGATGCTCTTATCCGGGTTGATCTTCTGACCCGAGCACCTTTAATAGATCTGGAGCGTATTGTGGACGACTTCTACCGACCCTGCGTCTCCGGATGAGAATATAAGGATATCGTCGGCGAAGGCCAGGTGGGTGATGATGGGGCAGCCGCTAGCCGTATGGTAGTTCTGGAAGTTGGGGGTGCTCGTCATCTTCTTAAGGTTTCTGCTTAATGCATCCGCCGTAATGATGAAGATGGTAGAGGATAGCGGATCCCCTTGCCTGACCCTGCGAGAGGATTTGAAGAACCCATTCGCTTGGTCGTTGATCACCGTAGAGAACCACGAGTTGCTGATCGATCTCCACACTACGTTGGTCCAGGTTTCGGAGAACCCGAAGGCTCTGAAGACCCAGATCATAAATTGCCAGTCTAGTCTGTGGTAGGCTTTCTCCATGTCTAATTTGATAGCAATGTTGCCCCCTCTTGCTGGAAATTTCATGCAGGTGACTAACTCTTGTGCCAGCATGATATTGTCTTGGAAACCCTCGGACAAAGCCACTCTGCTCCTCCGAGATAATCTTGGAGAGAAGGCCGGCCATGTGGGAGACGATGATCTTGGATATGATCTTGTTGGTAAAGGTACAGAGACTGATAGGGCAAAAGTCGCGAAATGTCTCGGGGTTGTCTTTCTTTGGAATGAGGATGAGGTTGGTGCTAGATATGGCTCTGGGGTATGTGGCTCCTTGGAGGAAGGTGGAGACCGCATTATGGATGTCGGTCTTGATGATGTCCCAGCATGCGCGGAAGAAAACCCCCAAAAATCTGTCTGGCCCTGGGTGCTGTGCTCGTCGAGGGCCCATACTGCTTCTTTCACTTCTTCCTCCGAGGGAGGCTATTCAAGCCGTAAGTTATATGTGTCGCTGATAAGTTGAGGAACCCCGTTCAGGAAGGAGTTGTCTTTAACAACCCTCTCCTTGGAAAAAAGTTTGGAGTAGAAATTGGCGGCCTCCACTTGGATACCTTTTTGGTCGGTGATGCTGGTGCCGTTGTCTGTGGCAATCTGATGGAGTGAGAGCATTTGTCTCCGCCCGTTGACGCAAGCGAGGAAGAAACTGGAGTTGTTGTCCCCCACGCTGTCCCATTTGATCCTGGCTTTCTGCTTCCAAAAATTGGTCTCAATCATCAGCCTGAATTTGAGGGTGGCTTTGGTGAGGTTCAACGCCTTCCTGGAGTCGGGTGAACGGTCGGCCATGTTTTTCGCTTCAGCTCGAGTCACGTCATCTTCCGCCTCTCGAATGGCTTGGAAGATATCCCCGTAAGCTTGCTTGCTCTAGACTGTCAAAGCTTTCCTCGTGGCCTGAAGCTTTATGGCCACGCGATTAAGGAGATCTCTAGAGTCCGTGCTGTTCCAAGCTTTCGTGACGACCCCTAAGAATTGGGGGTGCTCGCTCCAGAAGTCCAGGAAGCGGAAGCTCTTTCTGGAGTGGGTGGAAGTTCTAGTGATACCAACCAGCAGGGGGCGTGGTTGGATTCGGTGGCGTTAATATGGGAAAGCTTGGAAGTAGTCCCCATGTCGAACCAGTGGACGTTCGTTAGCACCCTATCAAGGCGAAAGAATTACCGACGGTCGCCTTCCTGCATGTTGCACCAGGTGAATGTGTTGCCGGTGAAAGGGGGAGAGATGAGATGGGAGTTGAAGATGAAGTTGTTGAAGTCTGGCATGGCAGAGAGAGGGAAAGGGCGGCCACCAATCTTTTCATCTCTACAAGTGATGGCATTGAAGTCTCCGATGCAGAGCCATGGGAGATTGCGATTGTGGTGGTAGGTGTCCAGGAGATCATTCCTAAGGTGTCTGCGTTCTGCAATGTTACAACTGTCGTGCACCGTAGAAAGGATGACACGCTTGGGGATTAAGGGATGTTCCATCCAACAAGATAGGGCTTGACTGGAGTCATTGATGACACCAATTTTAACGGCATTGGAACAGAGAATACAGATGTCGTGTCTTCTGACAATGGCCGAGTGAAAGCTAGTTGCAGTTGAATGGATTTGAGTTTCTTGTAGGAGATTTTGGGTTCGAGGATGATTAAGATATCGATCTTGTGGATTTTCTTGAGGCTGGTTATTCTTCTCATTGTAGGTTTGTTCGCCAGACCGTGGACATTCCAGGAGAGAATATTCAGCATTAATGTGGCTTTCGGAGGGGTTGGTTTGACCGCTTCGTCGCGGACCTGGTAAGCATGGATGGGGATTTGGCGGGCCCTTTTTTGTCCGCTTTCCTGTTGGTGATGGACGTTTCCCCCGTATGCTTGGTAGATGTGCCGCGGGAAGAATCCTTGGGGCATTTGTGGATGTGACCGATTCACCTACCGAATCGAGGTCGGGCTGTTCCGGGGGAATGAGGATGGAGTCGTCAGAGATGCCTATCTAGTCTCCTTCAGCTTGGAGAGGAAATCCAGCGGCTAGGACCTGAAGACCTCTGAAGGCTTGCTCAAGCCCAAGGATGGCTAGAGCATCGACGGTGGAGTTGCCGGACAGAGTGTACAGGTCGTCGGCTATCGAAGTTCCTAGGAAGGACTCTTCTGAATCCTCGGGGAGAGGGCGCTGAGGTCCTTGGAGGCCGGTCCCAGGTCCTGTTCGAGGTCTGCATAACAGGCCGAATCTTGGGGGGAGTTTATGGTTTCTGACGCGAGGGCGCTGAATTGATTGGACAGGAAAATGTTAGGTGGGTGGTAGGGGATGACTGCTTTTTCTGCTGAATTGCTTCTGCTAGATTTGCCTTCGTTGGAGTTGAATCTGGTGTGGGAGTTCGAAAGAGGGAGCAGGGGGGACTGGAGAGATTTGTGACACTGGTTTTCTTTGGGTTTGGGTTCAGCCTTCTTTGGTTTCTTCCTCAGCTTAGGATGGAGACGGAGGCAGTGCTTCGATAGGTGACCACATAAATGGCAGTGGGTTCAGAAGATCACATGGTTGTCATAGATGATTTGTTGAGTGTGAGTATGGTTGTCGAGTTTGATAAGGATATGGTTGGGGGGTCTGATGTGAGGTCGAGTTCCACGCATATCTTGGCGTAGTGAGCTTTTGTCAGGTTATTGGTTTCGTCGGCGGTGGCCACGTAAGTCCCGAAGGAGTTGGCAATACGCTTGAGGGCCGCCGGAATGAAGCAAATAAGGGGGAGGTTGGGTAAGGTGACCTAGGCGGTGACTGTCGCTGAGTCTTTCTTGGTGTTAAAGTACGGAGACCACTTGATGATCTTCATCTGGTGGGAGTCTACCCGCCCGGTGCCTTTGGACCACACCGTCCTGTAGTCCAGGTCGGACGATAGGTGTAGCAGAATATGCCTCGGGTCGAGGGGGGCTATCCTGTACTCCGCTGATAATCGCCAGCTTGCTATAACCTCTGCTACCCTAGCTAGCTTGGGACAGCCTGCTGAGAATTTGAGGACGAAGGAGTTGGGGAAAGAGGTGGCCAGAGAAAAGAGTTCCTGGTCAGTGAATGGCACAGTCGGCATGGGAGATGCCTGCGGGTACCCAACATCAGGAAGATGGATGTCCGGGAACAGGAGTCCCGGTTTGGGCGCCATGTCAGGACGAAGGACGTCGGCAAAAGAAGAGGTCGGGTGAATAGAAGTGCCGGGGACAGGGAGTGCCGGAGGTGGAGAAGCGCCGAATGACGCAGAGGCCAGGAAAGGAGGTTCCGTGTCCAAGGATGGGGTGGACTGATCCCGAAGGATCCCGGGGGAGAGAGCGCTGACCCGGAGGATGGCCCAGAGGGGGCCGGGGATAGGGAGCACCAGGATGAGCGCCCAGAAGATCTGCCGCATCAGAGAGAAGCATCACATCAATCGACGAAGAAGGTTGAGGAGGAGGCAGCGAAGAGGACAAGAGGGGAATACTCTCTCCCGGCACAAAAAGAGGGTGGGATGGGGAGGGTAGGCCTGCGCCCTACCGGACTGGGGACACAGATAGAGGGGGCAGGAAAGGTGAAGGTGCGCTCACCCCCGACGCAACTGAGGACAGGGAGTGTGTGCCAGCTGGGGCCAAACGAGGGTACGCTGACCTAGGAACGGAAGGAAGGGAAGGAGAACTGAAGGGGAGAGGGGCGCTCACACTCGGCGCAATCGGGGCAGCAGGGGGGTGAAGGGTGGCGCCTGCAGGAGGCGCAAGGGGAGAAGCCCAAGCAGGAGCCGGAAGAAAGGTGAGGATCTCGCCAGAGGGCGCTGTAGAAGCATGAAAAAGAATAAAGAAAGGTCTATGCGGCCAAGAATCTCCATGCGGCTCAGAGAGCCCATGCGGCTCAGGGGTCCATGCGGCTCAAGCGTCTATGCGGCTCGGATAGGCCCAGAGCTACGTGGCCTTCAACAGCTTTTTTTTCCTTCATCTTTGGTTGCATTTAATGCCCTGACGGCTGACATATCTGATAAATGACAGCTCTAACATAAAGGCACAATAATGACTGACATAAAGGCGTATTCCTAGGGAAGAGGAGGAAATCTTTTCGCAGCTGGCAGAATCCACCGAGTTCTGAGGCATGCGGCTGCTGTATTTATGCGGCCGCCCACTTTATGCGGCCGCCCACTTCATACGACCACCCATCTTAATGCGGCTGCATCCTTTATGTGGCCGCCCGTCAGCATGCGGCTGCCCATCTTCATGCGGCTGTTCATCCCCATGCGGCTGCCCATCTTCATGCGGTCGTTCATCCTCATGCGGCCCACTCATATACGGCTCTGCCAAGATGACCTAGTAAAGACACGTGGTACTTTTTACTATGATTGAGGCACGTGGCAGTCTTATCTTCTTGGAATTATGGGTGCTAACAAATCCTAACAAAATCAGATTTGTTTCAATCACCATAATTGCCCAGATCAAGTCAAATCGAGCAAATTAGACACGTGGCAAGCCATCACAAGTCATGAATATTCATGGCAATCATCATTAATTGTCCACAGAGATCTACATTAATTACCTAGATTTGCTACAATCAGAACGAAGGGCCCAGATTAACCGCCGACTTATCAAGGAGGCAATCATTACAAACCCTAATGATTGTATCCCACTCCTATAAATAGCAAGGTGCCATTTCCTTGCAAAAAGAGGACTTTTTTGAAGAGTACCAGAGCACCTGGAGAGACTTGAAGAGAGAGAGCAGAGAGACAAAGGCACGCACAGAGAGCATCCTGAGAGCATTTCTTCCCCGGAGCCAAGGCTGTATCCGATCGTCCAAGGAGTAAGGCAGAGCTGCCGTCGCTTTTTCGAGCCTCTACTGTCATCCCCCAGAATCTAAAATAAATAATTGTACTTAGATTGCTGTACCTAGGTTTTCATCCCTAGGCTTTCTTTGTACAAGCGAGTTTGTATTGTGAAGTAAAAGTCCAGTCCTCCGATATTGTTTTGTTCTTTTATATTTCATGGCAAATACGATAGCGTCTCTGCTAGGGACTAACTTCTCCACGGCTAAGGAGTTGGTGACGCAATCGGATGCAGCCAAACTTGGCTCCACACAACAGAAAATGGTCGTCCGCTTCGACCAACAGGCGTTTGAAGAAATGCTCTCTGACGGAAGCGCTGGCCCGGTCCAGAAGCGAACCCGCACAAAGAAGGCTCGCGGGGAGTAGAGGCCAAAATTATTTGCTCCTCTCCAAGCTCTGGACGGAGTACTCCCTGCTGCCCAAGACGACGAAGGCAACTCTCATGCGGTCCCACTTCAAGCCATAGAGGACTCTGCTGTCCCCAAGTCCGACAGAGGAAAGCACTACGATGCTGGACTTGCAGGGGCAAAAGAGTGGTTCTATGTGCTCCAGGAAGAAACCAAACAAAGGTACTAGACGCAAAATGAAGACTCATACGGCCAAGATTGCCAGCCGCATGAATGATGTCCATATGGCCGGAACTGCCAGCCAAAAGTATAACACTCATGTGGCCAGGATTTCCAGTCGCATGGAGAAGACTTATGCGGCTGAGACTTCCAGCCGCATGAAGAAAGCCCATGCGGCTATGACTGCCAGCCGTATGAAGATTATTGATTCCAGCCGCATGCCGCCTGCTCTACGCGGCTCAGTCTTCGACCGTCTCTCCTATGGTCCTGATCTCTCGTACTCCCGAGAAGACATGTCTGACTCTCTCCAGCACCACTTAGACTCTTCCTATTATGTGCCCTCACGCACTAGAGTGAAGAAGTCTAGGACAGCGCGAGCTTGGCAAGCTCAGTCCGCTGACCCGACCTCTGACCATCCGAGCGTTCCACATACTGTTATGTGGGCCTCTGATGGAAAGTTGTACAGAACCACTCGAGTCCAGCCCCCGGCGGCAAACGGACAGGATGGTTCCCAAAAGTCTTCCAAAATCCAGGGAGCAAACTGTAAAACCCCTAAATTTCTACTATTTTTTATTAAATTTGGTACCGATTTAAAATTTTGTATTGTACGTCGCGTAGTCGTATTGTACGTCGCGCACGAAATTTCATTTTTCGTAATTGCTCGACGAGTGCGAATATGTGCGAGCGTACATATTTTTAGAAAAATATTTTTTTTATTTTTATAGTTTCAAAATAATATATGTAATATTTAATTTAGCTATCAAAATTTCCTAAATTTATGATTTTATTTATGAAAAGCCTTTTATTTAGAATAAATAATATTCTTAGTGCATACATATATTTATTAAATATTTTGCTAGTTTATTTTAAATAAAAAGGTAATTTTCAAGATTTATAAATATTAATATATTATTATTCAAAAAGATATTTAAAAATATTAATATAATTTTCGAAATTATTATTATTAGTATTTTTGGAAAATATATTTCGAAATTATTGTGAAGATTTAAATCCTGATTTAAATTTGTGGATTTATTTAAATAGTTTATATTTGAAATTTGATTATCCCATTTGATTTTGAACTAAAATTTAATTAGATTTAAATTTGAATTGTATTTGGATTTGGATTGATTTTAAATTAAATTAGAAAATATCTAAATTGGATTTAAAGGAATCCTAATTTTTATCCAATTGGGAATTCCCACATCCTATAAATAGGCAGGTACTCCTCTAACCTTTTATTAATTTCTCCATAATTCACACCCATAAATAATTCTCCAACGTGCGTGCATCGTGTCCGTGTTCCACCATCCAAATTTTTATTCCATATATTTTACATATACAATTTGAACCACTCCGTCTCGGACACACCCTGACACAATTGAATTCATAACCCTATTGTAAAACTCCGCTCACCACCCGTCGATTCTGACACACCACCATAGCCCGTCCCGGCCGCAACCACCGGAACCACCACGGCATACCCAAACCACCAAACACCCCAGCTTTGCCTCGCCATCCACCGTGGCAGCCCCTCTCCCTACCATCACCCCGCTGCCGTTTCTCCGCCACTCTCCGACGTCTCCACCATCTCCGTCTTCATCGTTCACCATACCACCACCGCGGCGTCCACCGCCGACGTCGGACACCACCACTCTACACTTCCTCCCGATCGACACAGCACTAGCCCTCTACTGCCACATACACCCTGCCCGGCCTTAGCCGACCAGGCCACTCCGGCCGTCCCCCTCTGACCAGCACCCGCTCCTCGACCACCCTCTGTCAATCGCACCACCATCATCATCCCACACGACCAATCACCCATCACAAAAGAAAAAGAAGGAGAAGGGAGACCAACACTCACCGGGACGACTTCTACGGCCACCCGGTGATCACCACCCCACGCCGTGCAGGCCGACCGCCCCGGTGCAGACGACACCGACCTTTGCTGAGTGCGCGGCCGCTGGCCAAGTCGTCTGCCGCCACGACCGGAGGGCCCTCACCCCTCCGCGCATCTTCGTCGGATCTGGACCGCACCTCTGCCGCCGCACGCGAGCCCAGATCCGTCTTCCTCGGACTCCACACCAAGTGCCTGGTGCGCCGCCGCCTTCTTCCCAGGTGGCCGCACCACCACCTTCCGCCGCCGACCTCCGCGGGAGCCGTCCGTTCCTTCCCTCCGCCCGCGGATCTTGGCGCTGACCGCCGCGCAGCGCCCTCTCCGGCGAAACCCCTCCAGCGCCGCCCAGATCTACGACCGTCGAACCAAGAGCTGCCGCCCTTGGCTGTGTTGCCGAGACAACGGCCGCGTCGCCAAGAGCACCACACCACCATCGTCGCCGTTAGTGCTTCCCGCGCTCGGCCGCCGACGCCGGACCGGCGAGCGGCGCCTCCGTCACATACCCTAGTGAGAATCCCCCTTTCCCCTCTTCTGTCCTCTCTATCTCGCTCTCCCACTCCCTCTATTTCGTCCTCTCTCTCTTACTCTATAGCATTTGGGGGAGCAGTAGTTATTAGGGAATTATGTTGATTATTATCATCATTATGATTATTAATTATCATTAAGTTTTATTAGTGTTATATTACTGTTATTTTATTATTATTACAGTTTTTAGTATTACTATTATTATATATTACTGTTATATTATTATTATTATTATTATTATTATTATTATTTTATTTTGTTTTATTTTCATAACTACTTACTGTTAATTTATTATAAGAAAAATTATCCATTTTATAATTACTGTTATTATTATTAATACTGCTATCAATATTAATAAACAATGTTCATATTATTATTAGTAATACTTGGGTATATCAATAACAATTTTTTGGACTTATAGATTATTTAGTGCCTATATAAAATATTTGGAGTTTGTATATCTATATATTTAGAATAAAATGTTATATATATTTAATAATGGCTTCTAAATAGTACTATTTATGTTATTTCTAAATATAAATATATATATTAAATATTTTTTTGAAATTTTATTTATGACGAGAGTATAACTTTGGGCTACCTACATCTACTTTCAAATTTTGGTTTTGCCTTAAATTGATTTCTCTAGATTTTTATCTAAAATTTATTTTGACTAGTAAAAATAAAGTTTTCAATAAAGACAAATAATTTCTAAAATAGTGTAAGTAGTTACTCTCCATAATTTTTCCTCTCCGATTATCGTCATTAATCATGACTAATTGTGTATCCTATTTTCTCGTGACTTCGAACCCCCTACATACTGGTCGTAGCTATTGGACAACCAGGAATTGTCGGATCATCGCACCACACTAAGCGTAACACCAGGCAAGACACCTTGCCACTACTGTTTAATTTCCTGCTCAATAACATGTATGCTGTGTTTATTTTCAAGTTGTTCTTTTTAAATTATATGTAGATGCAAACTACTATATTTTATACAATTGACTTAGAGTTAAGGGACCACCGTATGTTTAAGTGCATCTCATAAACTGTCACGATGTGCCATGGGTTGTGCGTGAGTTGTGAGTCGCATATAGATACGGACTTGCGTACCGACCGTATATCGGTGCGTACAGGCCGTACGTTAGGATATAACTGCCCATAGATTATTAGAAGACTTGGCAGTTATTAAGGATTAAACAGTGTCGTGGAGTCGACACATATATAGTATCATGGGGAGGGGGAGACAGTTATTAGCGTAGGGGCTATATGTTCAGTACATACATAGATTTGGGCCGATAGTGTCTCGTATGAGCGCTACTTACTGCCCCGGGGCCGATAGTTCTCGTATGAGAGCTACTTTCTGCCCATGGTCGATAGTGTCTCTTATGAGCGCTACCTACTACCACTCTCTCTCCATCTATGCTGAACACCTAAGCTCCTGCGTAGAACGTTGGCTTCTCAAAGTATATATCACATAGAATGGTTAGGAACCTTTAGGCATGTATATTTTCTATTGAGCTCTTACTATTCAGTTTATGGAATGATATTATGTGTCTTATTACATCCCTCTGATGACCTGGTTATCTCTCTAGGTGTGTGTTTCGTGATGTTTTACAGGTGTTCTAGCTAATGCCATTCCTTCCTTCATGATGATTGCTTTTGGACTCGTCATTTGCTCCGCTCGACCAATCACTTTCTTTGTATATTTTCTTCTCTATTTAAATTGGTTGGTAGTGGACTTTGTCTCCGCCCAACTATTGTGTACATGACAAACTCAAAATTGCTTTATATTATTTTTATCTTTGTGGATGAGATTTAGTGTCATGGCTTTCTACATTTATAGCTTATGTATACATACGAGCTGTATATTTACTCGTATGTATACAGCTGGCATGATACGTATCTAGTCTCAAGTATTTGGGACTGGGGCGTTACATATTTTTGTGGTGGCCCATACAGGTCTAGTTTGCCGTTTCAGTTACGTAATTGTACCGATGTGGGCCTGCAATATAGGATTAGAGTCTAGAATCTCATCCACCTACTTGACATCCTTTTTTGACTTCAAATTTTGAAATCTCGTTCGACCTTCTTGATTTGCATCCTGCTTGAATTCCTCCTACCGTAAATTCTTATCTTTCGTGCTTAGTGACAGTTAGAAAGATGACTATACTACTATATACTAGAAGGGTTACATTGGCAATTAGAATACATTTAAGACTCTAATTGAAAAAAGGGCATTTTGGTGTGTTTTACTTATTAGTAATTTGTAAAATAGAATATCAAAGGAAGTTGTAATCTTGAGATTTCTAAGTAGTGATCATCATAGGATTGATAGGATTTATTTTTATGCTGCAAAAAAATAGTTGGAATCTATACGCAATTGATTTAAGAAATTGTTTTGATTTTCGAATTTTGATATTTATGATCTATTGGATTATAGCTATACGTCTTTGAGCAAATATAAAACTAATTTCACTTTCAAGTTGTGATATTTATGATTTATTGAGTTATAGTTATACGCATTTGAACAGTTATAAATTTGGTTTGAAAATGATCTTGGATTTTAAATGTAGCAGTAGAAATTATTCTCGTACAACTTACGATTAGTATGATTCTTAAAATTTTAAATTTTAAGTGGAAGCAGCAATTTTTTTTATTTTGGGTTTTAAATATTTTGAAGATATAAAAATAATTTTTGAGGAAGATTTTCAAATTTTAAATTGTGGCATGTGATTTATGATTTACAAATCTATTTAGAGTTTAAGTAAAAAGGTTGGATTGAGATCATCAATAAAATGGCAAAAAAAAATTTGTTGTCGGATTAGGGTTGATAAGTGCATTAAGATATTGAACTTCAATTTTGAGATTGTTTTTCTTGCTAAGAGTCTTTCTGTAGTTATTTGGAAAATTTTGGGTTTTAAAATTTTGATTGATTATGAGATTTTTATGGATTCGTGAATTATGAACTCTTGATTTCAATAGTTGGATTTGAACGTTAAGTTTTGGAAAAAAGTTAATAGTAACATGGTAAAAGTTTACTTTGAGATTATTAAAGGAAATGAAATTGTTAGCCGTAACCTAATTGGGCAGCTTAGAGTAAATACAATTTTGGTGGTTTATTATTTTTTTAAAATTTTTATTAAGAGACTTTTAAGGAAACTCCAGTTAAATATATTTTTTACCACTAAGATAACTCTAATGAGTTAGGAGTATTCCATACTAATTGCCATATCCCTCACGACCATGATAGTAGTGTACATACAAGTGTTGTTATTCATCTCTAAGATCATATGGTTATATTCCAATCTTGACTCCCTCGACATTCCCTCAAATCTAGATTTTGTCGTGACTTTCTAACCATTTGAAACTTGAGAAATAATTGGATTGTTCCTTGACCATACCCATCAAGCGGCTGTCATGTCTCTAAAAATGGTATTCCTAACTTATTTTGCCTTGATCTACTAGAATATGAATTATCATTATTTCATGCGTTATCTTGGTCATTTACTTTGTGCGTTAATCATTATTTTATGAATTCCCACTTTCTATTTTAATTCTTTTGTGTCCTTTACCGTGACTTTGATATTTGGAGCACAACACTAGACTTTTTCTTCCCACAA
This sequence comes from Iris pallida, assembly GCA_029216955.1. Taxonomy (NCBI): domain Eukaryota; kingdom Viridiplantae; phylum Streptophyta; class Magnoliopsida; order Asparagales; family Iridaceae; genus Iris; species Iris pallida. The sequence goes on along the minus strand of JANAVB010044620.1, from coordinate 9,750,636 downwards.
ATTTTACAAGCAAGACCTACACGAGCCCACCTTCATGTAGGTATATTACGTGCCACTAAAACACGTCTCCTTGTACTCTAATTTCATATTGCGACTTTAGAGTCAAAAAGACTGAACTAAAATCCCTACCGTGAAACCAATATACTTTTAACTATAGATAAGGTTCGACCTCAAGTCAATTCTTTCCATCCGATGTGTAAAGTTTGACTTGCGCTTTACCTTGATTGCTTGACCCATTGACCCTTTACACTACTAGTTTAACTCTTGTAAGTTGGGTAGAATACCTCCCGACCTAACCAACCTATTGTGGACCATATTGATAAGTTCATTTGGACTATAACACTTAGAGGACCCTAACTTCTCTAGTCAACCAAGCCGACTGTATAGGCCCAAACCTTGGACAAGACTTGATTTTAAAAGAATCTAGGACTATTTAATTCTCCTTTATCATGGTTCCTTACTTATACTTTGACTATTTTTAATGCTAACTTAGCATAAATTTTGCAAGCTTATTTTTTAATCGAGCTTGTTCAAGACATATGTTATTTGGGTCGCTCCCACTAACATATTGTCTAATCAGAACCGGTGCATGATGGCCTGATCAACCGAGTGCACTTTGGTTCGCTTTTATCTACCGTCATACGTGGATGGGGCATAGCTAAACTTGTCCTTTAGAGTCTCATCGCGACTGCCTTGGAAACTCCTTTTTGAAAAAAAAAATTCGGTCGTCTTTGAATCACGTATTCGTACTCAATAATCTCGTCTTTGAACCCCTTAATGCTTTCGCCTTCACCTATTTTAGAATGACGAAGGCATTGTACTAGAACCTGCTCTAGCCTTCATATCAATTATGATTATTATCACTCGATAATGCTATATCTTCATCCTAACTACTCGACCTTTCCCTCAACCCTAAATCTACAAACATGACTTTCTAATCACTTGAATTTAAGAAGTGATTACAATCGTCTCTTGATCATATCCTCAACCTAGACTACGACCAAGGAACCCTTCTACCGTTGTGCCTTCTCACCCCCCTACGAATTCTTAATTTCGAGGACGAAATTCTTTTAAGTTGGGTAGGATGTAAAACCCCTAAATTTCTACTATTTTTTATTAAATTTGGTACCGATTTAAAATTTTGTATTGTACGTCGCGTAGTCGTATTGTACGTCGCGCACGAAATTTTATTTTTCGTAATTGCTCGACGAGTGCGAATATGTGCGAGCGTACATATTTTTAGAAAAACAATTTTCTTATTTTTATAGTTTCAAAATAATATATGTAATATTTAATTTAGCTATCAAAATTTCCTAAATTTATGATTTTATTTATGAAAAGCCTTTTATTTAGAATAAATAATATTCTTAGTGCATACATATATTTCATAAATATTTTTCTATTTTATTTTAAATAAAAATATAATTTTTGAGATTTATAAATATTAATATATTATAATTCAAAAAGATATTTAAAAATATTAATATAATTTTCAAAATTATTATTATTAGTATTTTTGGAAAATATATTTCAAAATTATTGTGAAGATTTAAATCGTGATTTAAATTTGTGGATTTATTTAAATAGTTAATATTTGAAATTTGATTATCCCATTTGATTTTGAACTAAAATTTAATTAGATTTAAATTTGAATTGTATTTGGATTTTAATTGATTTTAAATTAAATTAGAAAATATCTAAATTGGATTTAAAGGAATCCTAATTTTATCCAATTGGGAATTCCCACATCCTATAAATAGGCAGGTACTCCTCCAACTTTTTATTAATTTCTCCACAATTCACACCCACAAATAATTCTCCAACGTGCGTGCATCGTGTCCGTGTTCCACCATCCAAATTTTTATTCCATATATTTTACATATACAATTTCAACCACTCCGTGTCGGACACACCCCGACACAATTGAATTCCTAACCTTATTCTAAAACTCCGCTCACCACCCGTCGATTCCGACACACCACCATAGCCCGCCCCGGCCGCAACCACCGGAACCACCACGGCATACCCAAACCACCAAATACCCCAGCTTCGCCTCGCCATCCACCGTGGCAGCCCCTCTCCCTACCATCACCCCGCTGCCGTTTCTTCGCCACTCTCTGACGTCTCCACCATCTCCGTCTTCATCGTTCACCACACCACCACCGCGGCGTCCACCGCCGACGCCGGGCACCACCACTCTACACTTCCTCCCGATCGACACAGCACTAGCCCTCAACTGCCACATCCATCCTGCCCGGGCTTGGCCGACCAGGCCATTCCGGCCGTCTTCCTCTAACAAGCACCCGCTCCTCGACCACCCTCTGTCAATCGCACCACCATCATCATTCCACACGACCAATCACCCATCACAAAAGAAAAAGAAGGAGAAGGGAGACCAACACTCACCGGGACGACTTCTACGGCCACCCCGTGATCACCACCCCACGCCGTGCAGGCCGACCGCCCCGGTGCAGACGGCACCGACCTCCGCTGAGCGCGCGGCCGCTGGCCAAGTCGTCTGCCGCCACGACCGGTGGGCCCTCACCCCTTCGCTCATCTTCGTCGGATCTGGACCGCGCCTCTGCCGCCGCACGCGAGCCCAGATCTGTCTTCCTCGAACTCCACACCAAGTGCCCGGTGCGCCGCCGCCTTCTTCCAAGGTGGCCGCGCCACTACTTTCTGCCGTCGACCTCCGCGGGAGCCGTCCGTTCCTTCCCTTCGCCCGCGGATCTTGGCGCTGACCGCCGCGCAGCGCCCTCTCCGGCGAAACCCCTCCAATGCCGCCCAGATCTACGATCGCCGAACCAAGAGTAGCCGCCCTCGGCTGTGTCGCCGAGACCACGGCCGCGTCGCCAAGAGCACCACGCTACCATCGTCGCCGTCAGCGCTTCCCGCGCTCGGCCGTCGACGCCGGACCGGCGAGCGGCGCCTCCGTCGCACACCCTGGTGAGAATCCCCCTTTCCCCTCTTCTGTCCTCTCTCTCTCTCGCTCTCCCACTCCCTCTATTCCGTCCTCTCTCTTACTCTATAGCATTTGGGGGAGCAGTAGTTATTGGGGAATTATGTTGATTATTATCATCATTATGATTATTAATTATCATTAAGTTTTATTAGTATTATATTACTGTTATTTTATTATTATTACAGTTTTTAGTATTACTATTATTATATATTACTGTTATATTATTATTATTATTATTATTATTATTATTATTATTATTATTATTATTGTTATTATTATTATTATTATTATCATTATTATTATTATTTTATTTTGTTTTATTTTCATGATAACTTACTGTTAATTTATTATAAGAAAAAGTATCCATTTTATAATTACTATTATTATTATTAATACTGCTATCAATATTAATGAACAATGTTCATATTATTATTAGTTATACTTGGGTATATCAATAACAATTTTTTGGACTTATAGATTATTTAGTGCCTATATAAAATATTTGGAGTTTGTATATCTATATATTTAGAATAAAATGTTATATATATATTCAATAATGGCTTCTAAATAGTACTATTTATGTTATTTCTAAATATAAATATATATATTAAATATTTTTCTGAAATTTTATTTATGACGAGAGTATAACTTTGGGCTACCTACATCTACTTTCAAATTTTGGTTTTGCCTTAAATTGATTTCTCTAGATTTTTATCTAAAATTTATTTTGACTAGTAAAAATAAAGTTTTCAATAAAAACAGATAAATTCTAAAATAGTGTAAGTAGTTACTCTCCACAATTTTTTCTCTCCGATTATCGTCATTAATCACGACTAATTGTGTGTCCTATTTTCTCGTGACTTCGAACCCCCTACATACTGGCCGTAGCTATTGGACAACCAGGACTTGTCGGATCATCGCACCACACTAAGAGTAACACCAGGCAAGACACCTTGCCACTACTGTTTAATTTCCTGCTCAATAACATTCATGTTGTGTTTATTTTTAAGTTGTTCTTTTTAAATTATATGTAGATACAAACTACTATATTTTATACAATTGACTTAGAGTTAAGGGACCACCATATGTTTAAGTGCATCTCATAAACTGTCACGATGTGCCACGGGTTGTACGTGAGTTGTGAGTCGCATAGAGATACGGACTTGCATACCGACCGTACATCGGTGCGTACAGGCCGTGCGTTAGGATATAACTGCCCATAGATTATGTAGAAGACTTGGCAGTTATTAAGGATTAAACAGTGTCGTAGAGTCGACACATGTATAGTATCATGGGGAGGAGAGGAGACAGTTATTAGCATAGGGGCTACATGTTCAGTACACACATAGATTTGGGCCGGTAGTGTCTCGTATGAGCGCTACTTACTGCCCCTGGGCCGATTGTTCTCGTATGAGAGCTACTTTCTGCCCATGGTCGATAGTGTCTCTTATGAGCGCTACCTACTACCACTCTCTCTCCATCTATGCTGAACACCTAAGCTCCTGCGTAGAACGTTGTCTTCTCAAAGTATATATCACATAGAATGGTTAGGAACCTTTGCGCATGTATATTTTCTATTGAGCTCTTACTATTCATTTTATGGCATGATATTATGTGTCTTGTTACGTCCCTCTGAGGACCTGGTTATCTCTCCAGGTGTGTGTTTCGTGATGTTTTGCAGGTGTTCTAGCTAAGGCCATTCCTTCCTTCGTGATGATTGCTTTTGGACTCGTCATTTGCTCCGCTCGACCAATCACTTTCTTTGTATATTTTCTTCTCTATTTAAATTGGTTGGTAGTGGACTTTGTTTTCGCCTAACTATTGTGTACATGACAAACTCAAAATTGCTTTATAACATTATTTATCTTTGTGGATGAGATTTAGTGTCATGGCTTTCTACATTTACAGCTTATGTATACATACGAGCTGTATATTTACTCGTATGTATACAGCTGGCATGATACGTATCTAGTCTCAAGTATTTGGGAATGCGGCGTTACACAAACATGGTCATTCTGGACCCATCTGACTTGCGTGAGGCTATCCTCCATAAGCGCAAGGAAAGAGAGGAGGCCTCGGGGTGCAAAGAGTCCTCCCACGGATGTCATTGCACCCAAGTCATCGTCAACTGCTGTTGCAATAACGTGACGGTACGAGAAGACCGGCAGTTCGTCTTCCAAAGACTGCAACAACCATGTTTAGAGGATAAGGCACCTCCCGTCGTCTCCTGCAACTCTGCTCAGAAAATCCTCGCCAATGGGAGAGGGAAGAAGACAAACGTTCCTAGCCCGAAGATTTCAACCACTATGACTAAGAGACTGTCGTCTAAGCGGTTGCCCACCACCGGAGTCTTCCAAGGTACCCGTTCAAAGACGAAATCTGCTACAGTGGGAAATTCATCGTCCACATCACTGGGGGTTGCTGGAACTGGGGGTAGCACTCCTCCGAACCTCCACGACAATCCGATGTTCCAAAGAGACGAGTTGGGGGAAACGACTCTCCCATTAGATGCAGCAAATCCCGACGTCCCCGAGGACGTCCACAATTCCCAAGATGAGGCAAACTCGAAAGTTGGGGGTACTGTTCCTTCTGAGTCCGAACCGGAGGAAGACATTCCCACATACCCCGATGACTTCTCGTTACAGGGGTATGATTCGGAGTATACGTCATCCACCGTCCCTTCTACTTCTACTCATGTCAGGACGGCATTCATGACAAACGATGAACAGGATGGTCCCAGTGATCGCCAACGCATCGACACTCTGGAGGCCATACTGTACACTTTGGTCAAATCCGTGGACGAGATCAAAGCAGTCCTTCCTACTCTACAAAGAGGGACGCCTGGCCAAACAAACTTGGGTATCGCGATCAATACAGACTCAAACTCAGCGGCACCAAACCCGGGCAATATTCCTCCTGAAATGTCGGCTTCTACCACTGCAGACGAAGCCAGGGAGGCAAGAAGAGAGGTCCAGGAGCTCCGGGCCATGTTCCACGCCCGAGAAAACTGCCAAGACCTCAGGATACGACAACCGTATCCCGCTACGTGGAGAGATGTTCCCTTCCCACCAAAGTATAAACCATTCCACATCAATCCATATGATGGAAAGACCTCCGCAAGCCGGTATATCACTTACTTCGAGGTCACCACCGACCATCTACCCCATGATGATGCCATTCTTACACGATTATTCATCGGGGCATTGGAACGGGTCGCCTTCGACTGGTACCGTAACCTGCCAGACAACTGCATCCACTCCTTCGCCCGCTTCAAGCGCATGTTCTTAGAGAGATTCTACGAAGTAGGACAGGATATCACAATGTCCACCCTCATGGACGTCGTTCAAGGGAAGAAAGAGCTGACAAGGAACTATATTGAGCGGTTCCGCCAAACCGCCATGAAGTTGCCGTCCGGTAATCCGAATTCCTCCTTAATTAAAATTTACCAAAAGAGACTGCTTCCAACAATCAGCCTCTGGATGGGTGAAAGTCAATTTAAGGACTGGAAGACATTTATCATCAGTGCCACTAGCGCCGAGGACAGGTTGAAGAAGGCTCGCCAACTGGGATTGCACATCTCGGAGGGAGAGGACAAGGGCAAGCGTCCTAATACCAACAACAACAATGGGGGTACCTCCACCAACAATCGGGACAACAAGGACAAGCAGGCTTTGGTGACCGACACAGCCCAGAAACCTGAGACAAAACCGACAAACAAGCAATGGCCACAAATGACCTACTCCTTCGAAGACGGCCATGTCAAGCCCATCTTGGATATGCTCATACAAGGAGATAGAATTTAGCTCCCTCCACCAAGACGGAAACCTCGGCCCGCGGAAATAGAGAGCCCAAAGTACTGCCATTACCACTGCTATGTCCACCATGCTACACATGACAGCTACCAACTAAAGCGATACATCCAACATCTCATCGATTCAAAGGCTCTGGCCATTGACTTTGAGGAGGTAACCGTGGCAGCCAACATGGTGTCTGTACAGTTTGGCAGCTTCCCTCCAACAGAGACTCAAGACGACGTGGTACCCATCCCTCGGGCGACAATAGAGATTGCTAATCTTCCACCTCCTCGAGATCAGGCTACTGGTCTGGTACCTCTCACCATGTCACGAGGGGAGGTCATGTGGGTCCATCCAGATTTGGTACCAGAAGTGACTCAGTCTACACCACCCTCCATTGGCAAGAAGGGGAGTAGAAAGGTCAGATTCTGCCGTACAATCTCGGCAGATGTCGAAAAGCCATAGCTGTCGTCACTCGGTCCGGTGCTCAAACCCGACCTACGCCAGACAACTCGACTGAAGAGCATCAACCGGCCACTGCTGACACTCCGGGACCTTCCCAACCTCTGACGACCGACAAGCCTAGGCCGCAGGAGACTCGCTTTGACAAATCCTTCCGAAAAGAGGCATCTCATGGGCTAGAGAGGCCCTACAACTTTGACATCTTGGCACAATTGGCCAACACACCGGCCAAACTGTCATTATACGAGCTCCTGAGACTCTCCAAGGATGTTTGCACGGCTTTGAGCGATGCACTCCAGAACGTCGACGCATATCTAGCTCAGGTCAACCTTACGGGAGAGAGCCCGCCTGCAGATCTCCAAGATAGCGCTTGCACAGGAGCGATGCCCAACATTGTCTTCACTCCACAGGATATGCTCATCACAACCAACCTGCACGATCGACCGTTATATTACACTGGATACATCGGCGACGTAAAGGTGGATCGGATGCACATTGATCCTGGTTCTTTCGTAAGCATCATCTCGAAGGGTCTGTTACATCATCTCCGCATTCCTATGCATCGTCTGACGCCAACAAGATAGCCATCAGCGGTTTCAATTCGGGCAGGAGATACTCAATTGGGAAGATTCGCTTGAAGTGCCAAATTAGCGATCTCCAGTCAGAAGAAACCTGTTACGTCATAGATGCAGACACTTCCTACAATATCCTCTTGGGGCGCCCTTGGTTACACGATTACATGATCGTGCCTTCCACGCTGCACCAGTGCTTCAAGTATGTCGACAAACACGGCTTCGTGAGGACAGAATTTGTCGACATCGATCCCTTCAAGGGGGGTCGAATCCTGCTACTCAGACTCCTGTCTATACGAAAAGTCAAAGAGGCACCTTGGTAAAGGAGATGTACAAGCTCGCACTGAGACAGCCACAGGATCAGAAGAACTTCTGACGATCCACCTCCAAGCTCGCAAACCTGGCAAGTTCGCACCCCTTACGGTCGCTCTACGTAAGGACGCAATCAGCCTCTCGGCATAAGAAGAGCAAATGATAATCCGGTTGCCAAGGTCCGACCAAGCGCCAAGACACACAACGGAGCCACTGACAGTCAGACTGCCTAGAGTTGGCCGGCCACAAATAAAGAAGCTCAATCCCTCCGACAAGCCAATGACGATACGTCTTCCCAAAAAAGAATCGTCAGCCCGATGCAAAGTCTGGGGCTTCTAGCGAGCCAACCACTTCCCGCCCAGCATCGAGTACCAAACTGGGGGTCGCTAGTCTGCCAACAACTCCACGTTCTGCTCCACCAGTAGAACTTCTGATGATCAAGTTGCCCAAGTCATCCTCTTAGTCTTCATTTATACAGGGAGTGACCGAAGAAGAACCAGAACCGGCCAAGTATGTGGCCGCTCACACTGATGTTCCATCCGCAGATGATGTAATCCCGCTAAAAAAGATACCTTACTTCATCAATAAAGGGCTATCTTTGAACTACATCGAGCTTAATAAGCTTTGTACAATATATGCTATGGAATACGGTATAGGCACTCACCTACACACGCAGGTGACAAATATTTATACCGTAAATCAGCTCACTCCTGCGGAAGGCGCTTACTGTATAATCGAGGGAGGAGACCATCCAATCATCTTCGGTCGGAAGAATGATCCACAGTCCTTCACCATAGAAGAAGTCAATCTCGAATCGGACGCCGAAAGACTGCCTTTCTATCTATATAGCCTCCAATCCAAATACTTCATGCAAAAATAAGGGTATGATCTGGAGACTACACCAGGTTTGAACTATGGCACTGGTCGACGATTACCTTTAAAGTTGCCAGTCCCAGCTGGCAAACCACAGGACTACTACAACAAAACCCGATGCGGACTGGGATATGTTACGCCTACAACGACCCCTGAGAGCTCATATGAGGAATGCGACTGGCAGTCACACTCAACCAGATCACCAACTTCTGATTCGGATATCAGCATCGGGGATGTATTCAGGCAGGTCTTGTCTGTCAACATAGCGTTCGCTGATGCTTACAAAGAGGGTGAAGACTTTCCTGAACTCCTCGAATTAGCCGTGGGCCCAACAGCTGGATACACAATGGGAGAAATGGTTTGAACAAAGAGAGCCTCCTACTGAAGATGAGGTCATGCAAGTGGATCTAGGCAGCGACTCTTCTCCAAAACCAATCTTCGTTAGTAGAATCCTGACAGACGAAGAGCGAGAATCGTTACTGGAACTCGTCAAAGAATATATCGACGTATTCGCCTGGAACTATGAAGACATGCCAGGGCTAATTCCTGATGTTGCTCTTCACAAGCTCAACATTCGGCCAGATGCAAAGCCAGTCAAACAACAGCAACGACGCTTCCGCCCAGGCATTATAGATGCGATCGAAGCCGAAGTCAACAAACTGATAGCCAGCGGCTTCATTCGTGAGGAACAACATCCGGAATGGGTCGCCAATATAGTACCGGTCCTCAAGAAGAATGGGAAGATTCGAATCTGTATCAACTTCCGCAATCTGAACGAGGCATGCCCCAAAGATGAGTTCACCCTCCCTATCACAGACATCATGATTGACAACACCTACAGTTTCGAACATATGTCGTTCATGGATGGTTCTCAGGGTACAACCAAATTAAGATGTCTCTCGACGACGAAAAGCATACATTATTCCGAACACCAATAGGCACGTTCTGCTACACAGTCATGCCTTTCAGTTTAAAGAATGCTGGCACCATCTATCAGAGAGCCATAAGCATCATCTTCAGGGATCACTTGCGCAAGACCGTGGAGTGCTACGTTGACGACATCGCCGTCAAAAGCCGCTCTAAGGAAGATCATCTGTATGATCTAAGGACAGTGTTCAACCTAATACGAGCACACAATTTCAAAATGAATCCTACGAAGTCCTTGCTGGGAGTATCCAGTGGGAAGTTCTTGGGTTTCATCATCACCTCCCAGGGTATCCACGTAGACCCTGAGAAGACAAAGGCAATCATGGAGATGGGTCCCCCGAGAAATCTTCGAAAACTTCGAGGCCTCCAAGGAAGGTTAGCTTACATCAGGAGGTTCATTTCCAACCTCTCCGTGCGTTGTCAGCCATTCACCCATCTCATGAAGAAGGGCGTCTCATTCGTATGGGACGAAGAATGTCAGCGTGCCTTCGACAGCATCAAAGAATATTTATCGAACCCTCCAGTTCTGGTGGCCCCGATTGCTGGAAAACCATTCCTGCTCTATGTACGAGCAATGGAGCATTCCCTCGACGCTCTGCTAGCACAAAATAATGATACAGGCCATGGACAAGCTATATATTACCTCAGCCGAATGATGATCGGGCCAGAGCACCGATATACCGCCGTGGAGAAGGAATGTCTCGCCCTGGTGTTCGCCATTCAAAAGACGCGACACTATGTCACGGGACAAACCATACATGTGATATCACGAGTCAACCCCCTCAGGGTCCTCATGACTAAACCAGGGGCACTCAGCTCTTGCCTTGCTACATGGGCAATATTCCTATCCCCCTACCATATGATCTTCGTCCCACAAAAGGCTGTTAAAGGTCAAGCTCTGGCAGACTTTTTAGCAGCCCACCCAGGACCGAGTCGGCCAGAATATACGAAGACATCCCAGATGAGGTCGCCGACTCGCATGCAACCTCTCACGATGATATATGGCGGATGTTCTTCGACGACGCCTCAAGGACCGGACCTAGGGGCAACATCGTCGTCGGAGTCGGGGTGGTGCTGGTTTCTCCTTCCGGATTGGTAATCAATCGCGCTTACTTCTTCACAGAACTCTGCTCTAACAATGTGGCCGAGTACAACACTTTAGTCATTGGTCTCCAACTGGCAAGAGAGCTGGAGGTAGAATATCTTGAAGCATACGGCGATTCACAGTTAATCGTCAATCAGATCCGAGGTTTATACGAGGTTTACCATGAAGATATGATCCCCTATCACCAAATAATGATCAACATCATCTCGTCATTTGAAGGGTTCTTCATCGAACACGTCCCCGGACTCCAAAATATCGAAGCCGATGCCTTAGCTGGCCTTGTCGCTTCCCTAGCAGTTCCAAACTATGCTCATCAATCGATGGATATGATAGGTCATGAACTGGTCTGTCCCAAGAACAATATGCAATTTGGGGCGAGTTATTCTGCTCAGACGATCGACAAAGCACAAGACTGGAGACAACCATTTATTGACTTCGTAGTCTACGACATTCTACCAGAGGACCCAAAGGAAGCCACCTCTATCAGAAGGCGTTCTCTCAGATTCTTCTACGATACAGAGACGAAAATGCTGTATCACCGATCCTACGATGGATTATTGCTTCGATGTCTGTCAAACGCAGAAGCCAAAGAAGCTGTACGCGAAGCTCATGACGGTGTCTGCGGGGCCCATCAACCTGGCCTAAAATTGTAAAACCGTCTTCGCCGAATGGGCTACTACTGGCCCACGATGATACCAGATGCGACAGACTATGCAAGAAAATGCAAAGCCTGCCAAGTCCATGCGGACTTCATCCACCAGCTATCCGAATTTCTACATCCGTAAGTGGTGTCCTGGCCATTTGAAGCATGGGGAATGGATATCATCGGTCCGATCGCTCCACCTTCTTCCCGAGGACATCGCTTTATATTTGCCATCACAGATTTCTTCTTCCAATAGAAGGAAGCTGTTCCGCTTGCAGAAGTAAAGACTTCAAATGTGATCAGCTTTCTCAAGCATCACGTCATCTATCGCTTTAGACTGCCCCGAAGGATCATCCATGATAATGGTCCGCAGTTCGCAAGCCACGCCTTCTATCGGTTCTGCGATAAGCACCGCATCCAGAATATTGCTTCAAAGCCATACAACCCAGCAGCGAATGGGTTGGCAGAAGCATTCAACAAAACAATCGTCAAACTTTTCAAGAAGTTCATATCGTCCAACAAACACGACTGGAACGAGAAGCTTGGTGAATGCTTATGGGCGTACCGTACTATAGTCCGAACAGCCACAGGGAACACACCATTCTCCCTGGTGTATGGGAGTAAGGCAGTTCTCCCATTGGAGACTCAAATACCCTCGCTCCGCATCGCTCTTACTTACCAATTGACGACAGACGATAACTATCGTCGCCGGCTACAAGAGTTGGAAGCCTTAGATGAAAAGCGTCTCTGGGCTCACAAACGAATCGAGCTTTACCAAGCACGCATCTCCGAAGCCTTCAACAAGAAGGTTAAAATCAGAACATTCCAAGTGGGCGATCTCGTTCTGGCAGTTCGGAGGTCGATGGTTATGACTCACAAAATCGTCGGCAAATTCCAGCCAAAATGGGAAGGTCCATTCTTCATTGAGGCTGTATTCTCCAACGGCGCTTACCGACTCACAAAACAAAACGGAGACTTGCTCATGTTGCCCGTCAACGGTAAGTTCCTGAAGAAATATTATATCTAAACGACATTTTCCTAATTCCAGATTATTGAGTTATGTACCTGCTGGTGCCGCTGAACTCACATCCACAACACTCCAGATCATTGAGTTACGTACCCGCCGGTACCGCTGAACTCACATTCACAAAATCCTAGATTATTGAGTCATGTACCCGCCGGTACCGTTGAACCCACATTCTCCAAACTCTAAATTGCCGAGTTATGTATCCTCCGGTACCGCTGAACTCACATTCTCTAACTCTCCCAGATCATCGAGTTATGCACCCGCAGGTGCCTCTGAACTTACATCCCGGTCACTCTTTCAGATAGTAAGTCATGTATGACCATACCTCTGAACTTATTTCTCTGAAAGAGATCCTCCCTCATGATCCACTACCCGTACTCTCAGTGCACAAAAAGGGTAACAGATCCACAAAATTTTCAAAACGACCACGTCAATGTTACCTCTGAGTCGTTTCATTTCTGCCAAAAATAAATCACCCCTCTACATAGAACTTCCATGTCCTCATTACCTCTGAGTCATCCTATGTACCCCTTCATGGAGCCCACTCTTGCCATGTCCTCATTACCTCTGAGTGGGAAGGCTCCATCGAAGAAACTCTCATATTTGCCATGTCCTCATTACCTCTGAGTAAATATGTTGGTGCTCCCTCGACTTATTATCTGTACAAAAAAACCCCAGGGTACGCTAAAGATAATAGGTCCACAAATATCCTCTGCTGACCACAAATATCCTCCGTTGAGTCCACTCCTGCCATGTCCTCGTTACCTCTGGGAAGGAAGACTCCGCGGTAAAAAACCCTACACTTGCCATGTCCTCATTACCTCTAAGTAAGTATGTTGGTTCTCTCTCGTCTTATTATTCGTATCCTGAACCAGGATACGCCAGGGATAATAGGCCCACAAATGTCCTCTGCTCACTATAAAATATTGTACTAAGTTTCCTAGTACATGCACATCATTCCTCATCATGCCCCGGGAGCCCAGCTGCTTCATGGCATTCTTTCTCCCGATACCCGGAACGTCCATGACCACCTTGCCGTAGAATTGTTCTAGGTATCCCCATCAAACTTGTTATCCATACCTAAAACCAAGATATGCCAAGGGTAACAGGTCCACAACCAAGTCCCCCATGTGGGGCAAACGCCACCATAACACCACAAGCACAACAGGCAGTACAAATAAAGGGTAGAATAAAGCATACTCTTTTATTTGGAAGGCAAAAGTACTACATGTTCTAGGGACAATGTCCCATTTAAAGAAAGGAAAAGAATGAAAATAAAAAAAAGAAAAAGGCCGTCTATGGTTCGGTATTACATAATTCCAGGAGACGGCTCTTCACCAAGGCGGTCCCCCGCTCAAGCCGCTGCTTAGCTCGGCGCTCAGCCTCCTGGGACAACTGCTCCGCATCGTCCAAGTACATGTGTGCCCGCCAGCCATCCTCCAATTCCTTCAGGGCGAGCTCCAGGCCAGCAGAAGCTCGATTGACTCTGTCAGTCTCCTGGAAAATTAGCCCCCTTTCGGTACGAGCAGCCTCAAGCTCAGACTCCAGGAAAGCTAACTTCCTCTGAAGCTCAAGGATCTGCCCCCGCGTGTCAATGACCCTACGGGAGGCAGTCGCTTCTCGAGCCATAATATCTTCACTCTCGCGGCTCAACTGATCATATCGATCAGACAGATCGCGGAGGTCCTTCAGTACGGCCGGCCTGGTCTTACCCCGAGCAGCCCTTATCTTCTCTACAGCAGCTGTGAGGAAATCGTGCTCCTGATCTATAGCAGCAGACAGATCATCCTGCAGCAATACCTAAAGCTGGGCCACCAGCTGATCAGTCTCCAGCAATTTTGTCTCTAGAAGCGCAGCCGCCCCTGTCCCACCGGAAAGAGTCTTATGGATATCAATATGACCCTGGGCACATTATCGGGCTAAGACAAAAGAAGTCCCTCTTTCTACAGCAGCCGCTACCCCCCTCTTTACGTGGCAATAAAAGCTGTCAACCACGTCCTGTGACGCTTCGTCCAGAACTTCTGTAGAGGACGGCGTCAAAGGAAGCGTGGCCGACAACGCCGAAGGAGGCACGCTAGAACTTGCCACCAAGGAGACAAATTCTAAGCGGAACGATGCGCGGATAGCGGCTAACTCTTCCTCCGCCACCCGAAGAGTCTGGACACTCGGCAGGGCAGAGAGGTCGACTCTCGAAGCCGCCTGAGCAGAAGAGGATGCAAGGACCATTGTCCCCTGCCCCGGCTGTCCCACCACCTGACTTTCCAAACTCGAGCCCGCGGGAGGCCCCTCAAGACGAGCCGGAAGGGAAGGGGGTACGCTCTTCTCCGCCAGTGCCCCTTCGGCAGAGCCTGTCTCAACAATATCCATCATCGACACTGGAGAGACAGGACCTGTATGTCCAGAGCAACAATCAATCGACGTAACCCGAAGGATGTGATGATAGAGCAGATAGGCCTCCTCGTAAGTTAAGATTCGGCTTATCTTACCAGAGGAGGAGCATGGAGGCTGCAGCTCGCTCGCTGCTGACGTGGTCTCCTCACCCACGACCTCCAAGTTAAATTCGGCTGGCTCTTCTGTCCCAACCACCCCGGAGGGAGGTGCGACTCGATCAGCGTCATCCTGATGGAATTCAGCAATTTTAGGGACAGGTTCATCGGAGCCCCCGTCATCTCGAGTCACGGCCTCGGCAACTTGAGATTCCTCTTCTTCTGACACCTACGGGAGGGAAGGAAAATGATTAAGATCAAAACTGGAAGAAAAGAAGAATTGAATAAAAATGGTAGAAACTCGCTTTACCTCCGAAGCGGGGTCGACCTCCTCGCTTCTCTCCCTTATAGTTAGCCTGCGATGTCTGGTCGCAGCCAATTTTTGGGAGTAAGGAATATTGCCAACAGGAAAGATTTGTCTGCTACGCTTCCGTACAGAACCAGGTGCGATGGGTGGCTGATCCGCCACCATCTCATTTAACGAAACAGGCGGCTGATCCGCCCCAACATCTTCCACCGGGAAGGAAGAGTTATCTGCATCACGCTCATCGTCCTCATCATCCGCAGTGGTGGAGTCTGAGTCTGGCACTTCGACTCTATTCTTCTTCTTCTTCCTCGTCTTGGCCCCTTGGGGCTTCTCATCCAATCCAGTACCAACAATAAAACTGGTACCCGAGCTAAAACCGATGGGGAGCTTGTTTGCCATGACATGGTACAAGGCCGCCATATACAAAATCTCTACCGACGCCTCAATAGCAGGAACCGAGAAAGTGGCACGGGTATGAAATGTATTATAGTAATGCCAGGCCCTGATGCCGTCAAGGAGGCTACCTTCAAAACCCAAACAAGAGCTGGGATTGTCCAAAAAAAGTTGGCTGTATCCAAACTAACGAGCAAACCTGCTGGACAGGTAAGGTTCCAAGAAGACAGCATTACGGTTGCGGTATACCAGGTGGACGGGGCGGATGTTACGCAACCACAAAAGCATCTGGCCGTCTAGAAGTTGAGGAGGACCAATACCGTCGAGATGTACGTCCGCTATTTCCTCAGCAGTGAAACGAGGGACGGATACGAAAAAGTCGTACCTATCTGCTCTCGCCAGCGCCATCCGGCAGGCACGCATGGTATCGTACTCCCAAGGCTCGTTGCGATAACGGAAGATAAAAGCGTCATCAGCAATCATGCCATCTTCAGAACCCGGTCTCATCAAAGACCGGTAGTGCATTAATAGCCACCCCATCAGATAATGATAGGGCAGCTCGGTCCTTTCAAAGTCTTTTGTCACATCGCGGGCGATGACCTTGGACGTAAAAGTACGGAGGCTACGGTGTATGCTGCACACCATGGCTGGAAGAAGAGCTAGTTTTACTCTAAAAACTAGCTTCACAGCAGGGAGAATAAAATTACGGCTGTTCCTTTTAATAGAACCAGCTCCTCCCGAGACTACGCAATTCCGCAGCCATACCATCAAAAATCTTGCTATGAGCGCCTTCTCTGACAGCTCTTAGGTATCCTTATAAAAATAACCAAAAGAGTCGGTCTTACTCCCAAATTTGTCGCTGGTGGTGGCCACCCTCTTTGTCGACAACATCAAGGCCTGAACCGCCTCCCGGGATTGAGGACTTCGGGAAGTAACTTGGCCTGAGGCTCCCGTCGAGAAGAGATAGCTTACCCAGTCCTTAGTGTGGGGAGCATTCCCTTCCAAGCTGCTTTCCTTCTTGGCTATCTGCTGGCACGTACTATAGTGGCACAATATTTCCTGATAAGTAGCCACGATGTCCGGATATCGTTCTTCCAGCTCTTCGAACTCCTCATTCGTAGGAGTGTATACTTCAAAAGCTTTATCCCCCCAAGGAAGTTTGGAAATCATGTGCACCTCATGGAGTGCAAGCCCCATTTCCCCTACAGGGGTATAGAAGGTTCCCGTATGGCAGTTGTACATCTCCAGCAAAGCCATAAATAATTTTTTGTTTACAGGTAAGCCGTGGCTGGTGCCCCGAATAGCGTGATAAAGACCAATCTCACGCAGAAAAGTCTCATACTTTCGTGAGATCCATATAGACAGATTGATCCATGAGGGGATGGGGTGTATCCAACTTGGGAGCGCCAACCGGCCAATTGGATAGGAGCCTTTCCGAGCAAGTTGGTTCAGGAAAGTATCGGCTGAAGAAAACGTGAAATTGGGACCCGACACATTCAAGAAAGTACCCGGGGCCAATCCGATTACATAACGGCTGGCATGCACCTTACCCGCACATATTGACTTCATGCTGTTGTTGTAATGGATGTCGCCTACAAACATCCCATTCCGGGTAGGGGTCAAAGACTCTTCCATCTTCCTGTCCAGCGGGAGCATATTAAACCAAGATAGTGGAAAGTGACGCTCCATTTGAGGGATACGGATCGCCATCCCGTTAGACGTAAAGCTCCAGTTCTTCGATACATCCAGAACTTGACTGTTCTTCACAGTCAAAGCGTCTCTGAAGAAGAACGCAGGTTTCAGGTATTCCCCTTCCAGTTTCCCCGAATTCATCATGGCACATAGGAAGTAGAAGGGTTGGTTCTTGAGGGCATTCAATCTCGTCAAAGGCTCGTCACTAGGAAGCTGGTCTGCCATACACCGAACTATCTGGTCGTACCTGTAGCCCATGGCGGCTTGAGCACGACCCACCAGAGGTTTCCCCGCAGCATTAACCAGAAAATTCACCGAACTATCTGGTCGTACCGAACTATCTGGTCGTACCTGTAGCCCATGGAAAAGAATAAAGAAAGGTCTATGCGGCCAAGAATCTCCATACGGCTCAGAGAGCCCATGCGGCTCAGGGGTCCATGCGGCTCAAGCGTCTATGCGGCTCGGATAGGCCCAGAGCCACGTGGCCTTCAACGGCTTTTTTTTCCTTCATCTTTGGTTGCATTTAATGTCCTGACGGCTGACAGCTCTGACAAATGACAGCTCTGACATAAAGGCGCAATAATAACTGACATAAAGGCGTGTTCCTAGGAAAGAGGAGGAAATCTTTTTACAGCTGGCAGAATCCATCGAGTCCCGAGGCATGCGGCTGCTGTATTTATGCGGCCGCCCACTTCATACGGCCACCCATCTTCATGCGGCTGCATCCTTTATGCGGCCGCCCGTCAGCATGCGACTGCCCATCTTCATGCGGCTGTTCATCCCCATGCGGCTGCCCATCTTCATGCGGCCGTTCATCCTCATGCAGCCCACTCATATACGGCTCTGCCAAGATGACCCAGTGAAGACACGTGGCACTTTTTACGACGATTGAGAAATGTGGCAGTCTTATCTTCTCGGAATTATGGGTGCTAACAAATCCTAACAAAATTAGATTTGTTGCAATCACCATAATTGCCCAGATCAAGTCAAATCGAGCAAATTAGACATGTGGCAAGCCATCACAAGTCGCGAATATTTATGGCAATCATCATTAATTGCCCACAGAGATCTACATTAATTACCTAGATTTGCTACAATCAGAATGAAGGGCCCAGATTAACCGCCGACTTATCAAGGAGGCAATCATTGCAAATCCTAATGATTGCATCCCACTCCTATAAATAGCAAGGTGCCATTCCCTTACAAAAAGAGGACTTTTTCGAAGAGCACCAGAGCACCTGGAGAGACTTGAAGAGAGAGAGCAGAGAGACAAAAGCACGCACAGAGAGCATCCTGAGAACATTTCTTTCCCGGAGCCAAGGCTGCATCCGATCGTCCAAGGAGTAAGGCAGAGCTGCCGTCGCTTTTCCGAGCCTCTACCGTCACCCCCCAGAATCTAAAATAAACAATTGTACTTAGATTGCTGTACCTAGGTTTTCATTCCTAGGCTTTCTTTGTACAAGCGAGTTTGTATTGTGAAGTAAAAGTCCAGTCCTCCGATAATTATTCTGTTCTTTTATATTTCATGGCAAACACGCACGGAAACTATCGGGGACAGGGAGGTGCCCCCACTCGCACATGGATAAGCTGCCAAACGGGCTGCCGTGACAGCACCAAAGGGTGCGCAGCAACCGCACCTGGCCACAAGACGTGGGGAGATGAAGTATTGACTGTGCCAAGAGGCGGAACAACATTGACTGCGCCAAGAGGCACGCTGACTGCGCCCAGAGTCCCACTGACTGCGCCAAGATCCGGACCAACGTTGACTGCGCTAAGAGGCGGCCAGTACTCGTTGACTGCGCCCCGCGGTGGACCAATGTGGATTGCGCCAAAAGGCAGACAGCACGCGTTGACTGTGCTAGACTTATCCATGACTCCCCATGGGGGTTCGGGCTCATGGACTGTGCCATGCAGAAATCGATCGGAGACTGCGCCGAGTAGTGGAACGTGGTTGACTGATCCACGACTCCCCATGACTCCCTAGGGGACCTCAGGAACCGCTATCATGTGGGTGCCTGTCACGCCCCAGAACCAGAATACTGGAGAGCGGGGGCGAACATAGCAAGCTACGTATATTAAAATAGAATATATCTCAACTATACGGTCACGGCTGTCTAGATATGAGGGTTTACTACAAGCCAACGGTCTCTTATGGTCAAGCCTATTGTCTCAATCTCAAGCAAGTAATATGATCAGAAGATGTTTGACCACCAAATATACAATAAAAGGCGTCCCAAATATTACATATCAGCTGATCATGAAGCTAGTCGTACAAAATGCTGGGACTAGCAAGAGTTGAGTCATACATGATCAACCCTAGGATTTGTCAATCATGTTTATAGCCCGTAGACAGACAGTAAGTAAAGTGCATCGAGCTAACAGGTGCTCGTCGGCTAAACGCCTCAAAAGAATAACTTTACAATAGAGTGAGCAAAACAAAATAGAAAACCCACTCGTAGCCCGGGTTCCTTCTAGTCGCCACCATCGGGCTGGAGGTTCGAAAGATCCTCGGGAGCTGCTCCGAAATCTGGCCACACAAATCCAGCTGGGTTAAACCCCAGAAAGAGCAAGTGCCACAAAGGAGGCCACGAAATAAGAACAAAAGCCAGCATATCAGAACATAAGAAATTGGAAGAAAAGTACAAGTAATAAAAGTACAGCAGGACAATAAACGACTAGGGACATGGAACCATTCCGGGAGCCAGATTACAACCCGTAAACCAAACAAGGACCGGGGTTGTAACCCTTCGCCTGAATAGCTTCTGTCTCTACCCATTTATTGTTAAGATAAGTAAAACATGCATGTACAAGAGTAGCCAGGTACAGGGACTAGACAAGACTTAGACAAGGCTGGACTCCATCCATTCACAAGCGGCCAAGCAATTACTACGGCTTACTACTTAACTAACTAGGGTTATCACAAGCCTTAATTACTAACAAGAAGCAAGTGAGAAATTTCCAGTCCCAAGCCCTGCAGACCATCTAGTTATCCTTCTGCGGGTTGAGAGTATTGTTGGGTACATCGACCCGGAGACGATATACCCTTAGGTGACTTAGAGGGTGCAACACATGACAGTGCGCTAGAAATGTGCTCTACTCGTCGGCAAGCTACAAGTCTAATTAAGAGCGCCCAGATAACGAGATTGCCTGTGACTGGAAATTCTCCATGAACTATAGTTTGATCTAGTCATTAGCCTAATCCATATTCAGTATGAATCCCTGACCGTGGGAACCAGGAAGTCACGTCCTAGACATGATGCAAGACAAGACAAGTAGATTGCACAAACAAGCAAGCAGGAACACCCACGGTGTCAAGTTGATTATGCAAGTCGAGTTACAAGTTATAAGTCAGTGCGCCACCACGGGCCACTATCAAGTTATCAGGTTACAAGTCAAGAATGCACCCCATCGGGTCATTTTTCGGAAAATCAGGAAGTACTAGGATCATAAATCACAGAAATCACAAAAACCGTACAAGTCATATCAAATACTGAAAATCGTGCCAGGTCGGGTTGGGATCAAGGTACTCGTGCTATGTGGAACAAGATCTCAAAATCTAATCCACAAAAAAGAAGCCAAGTCCAAGAAATAAAACCAAATCATCATGGGCCAGCGGGTTGCACAGGGGTGGATGGCGCAGGAATGAACTGCGCAGGAATGGTTGGCGTAGGAATGAACTGCGCAGGAATGGTTGGCGCAGGAATGAACTGCACAGGGATGGAGTGCGCAGGGTCCAAACGTACAGGATTAGATTGCGCATGAGTGAAGTGCGCGGAAGGATGAAGCATGGGTCAGATTGCGCATGAGTGGACTGCGTATGAGCAGACTGCACAAGAGTCCCTGCGTGCTGGGGTTGAGCGCAGTTCACCATAGGGCAAGCTGCGCGGTCGGCGCTGCGCTAAAGAGCGCAGGCCGAGAGGAGGATGCGAAGTCCAGCACTGCGCTAAAGAGCGCAGGTTGCAGTCTGCTACTCCAGCCCGAGAGGAACTCTTCAAGAATACCAAAGTTCAAATCTTCATATCTTGGTCAAATCAAAACCAAATCTAGATTTTCAAAGTTCTAACTTGAGTAAAATTGAATTCTCTTCCACATGGAAGCATCAAAACCCACAAAAATCCAACCAAAATAGATCAAAACCATGTAAATCGAAAAATAGTTAAAACTTAGATCTAGAACAATGGAGACTCCAAATCATAAAATGTCAAGCACTAATGTTGATCACCATGGCCTAATCTAGCTAATGAACAAATAAAATATGGTTCTCATGTGGTGGCAAGGTGCACTTGCCTATGGGTGGAGTGTTGTGTAGAGGAAGGAAGAAGAAAAAGAAGAAATTAATGGAGGAAAGTAATGAGGAGAGAGAGTGTTAGGTGGGGATAATAAAGAGGGTGGGTTATGGTGGAATGAGGGTTGAACATAGGCTAAGGTATTCCAATGCATGTTAAACCAAACCAAACCAAATCAAACCAATTCTCCTCCACAAAATAAACCAAGCCAGGTAAAACCCAATTACGAGAACCAAAATCTGTAAGTTAAGCCAATTACAAGTACATGCCAAAATCCGAGAAAATAAATACAGGTCTGAACATGCAAGCTTGACAAAATACGTATTCAGAATATGGGTGTTACAACTCTACCCACCTTAAAAGAATTTCGTCCTCGGAATTTAATTAAGAGGCTAGAGAGACAAGGATAAGCTATATTAATCACAGGCAAGCTATAACCAGGCAAGCAATCAGACAATCATACATGCAAGCAAGGGATGGAAAACATAAGGCATAAGGAAGATATTATACCTTACGAGTCAAACATGTAGGGATATCGCGATCGGATATCATCCTCACGCTCCCATGTTGACTCACCTAGAGAGTGATGACCCCAAGCAACACGGACTAAACTAATAGTCTTGTTCTTAAGTATCTTCTCTCTCCGGTCCAATATAGACACGGGCCTCTCCTCATACGAAAGGTTGGTACCAACAACCAGTTCCGAATGGTCTAGAATGTGGCTCGGGTCCGGGACGTACCGTCGTAATTGGGACACATGGAATACATCATGCACCTCACTTAACGACGGCGGAAGAGCAAGACGATAGGATACATCTCCTACTCGTTCCAGGATATCGAACGGCCTTATATACCTAGGACTAAGCTTTCCCCGTACGCCAAAGCGAATGACGTCGCGGTTAGACGAGATCCTAAGGAATACATGGTCGTCGATAGCAAACTCCAAGGGACGTTGATGAGCATCGGCCCAATGCCGCTGGCGATCTTGGGTAACTCGAAGACGATCTCTGATCCTTCTGACCACTTCAACTGTCTGGGCAATCATCTCTGGACCAAGCATCTGCCTCTCTCCGACATCATCCCATGCTAGCGGGGATCTGTACTTCCTACCATACAGAGCCTCGAACGGAGCCATCTGGATACTGGCCTGGAAACAATTATTGTACGAGAATTCCACAAGATGCAGGTAATCTTCCCACGAACCACCGAAGTCGAGCGTACAAGATCTCAGCATGTCTTCAAGAGTCTGGATTGTGCATTCTGACTGACCATCTGTCTACGGATGATATGCTGAACTAAACTGGAGACGAGTTCCCAAACTCTCTTATAAGCTATGCCAAAACTGTGACGTAAACCTTGAATCTCGGTCCGAGGTGATACTGACGGGCACACCGTGAAGCCTGACAATCTACCTGAGGTACATCTCTGCCAACTGAGCCGTAGACTGACCAACTCTGAAGGGAAGAAAGTGAGCCACCTTCGTGAGCTTGTCAACTATAACCTAAATAGCATCTCGACCAGCTGGGGATCTGGGCAATCCAGTCACAAAATCCATGGTCACATGCTCCCACTTCCATTCTGGAATCGGCAAGGGCTGAAGAAGTCTAGCGGGCCTCTGATGTTCAGCTTTAACCTGCTGGCAAACCAAACACCGAGAGACAAACCGGGCTATCTCTCTCTTCATGCCATTCCACCAGAAGTGCTGACGGATATTACGGTACATCTTCGTGCCACTGGGATGAATAGAATACTATGAACTGTGAGCTTCTGCCATGACTTACTGTCTGATATCTCCACTGGGTATACAAAGACGAGAGCCGTGTCGAAGTGTACCATCTTCATGAATGCATAACTCTGACCTTTTTCCTGCCTCATACTCTGCTCTAAGCCGCTGAAGCTTAGAATCTGTAGACTACGCCACTCGGATCCTCTCAACTATGCTGGACTGAACCTGTAGACTGGCCATCAATGCCACGTTGGAAGGAAGAACCACTTTAATTCCCATATTCTAAAAATCTGCCAATAACTCTGGTTGTGCCGTTAGGAAATAAACTCCGGCTCTCCGGCTCAACACATCTGCTACAACATTGGCCTTCCCTGGGTGATACTACAAGTCCATATCGTAGTCCACCAGTAGCTCGAGCCATCTTCTCTATCGCATATTAAGGTCCTTCTGGGTGAAAACATACTTCAAGCTCTTGTGATCAGTAAATATCTCCACTCTATCTCCGTACAAGTAGTGTCGCCAAAGCTTAAGTGCAAATACTACTGCTGCTAGCTCCAAGTCGTGGGTCGGGTAATTCTTTTTATGATCATGAAGTTGACGCGATGCATAAGATATTATCTTCCCTTGCTGCATCAAGACATACCCCAATCCTCTACCTGAAGCGTCGCAATAAACTGTGAATCCTCCGGTCCCATCTGGAAGCGTGAGAATGGGAGCCGTTATCAATCCTCGCTTCAACTTCTCAAATGATTCCTGACACTCTGCTGTCCAAACAAACGGCACATCCTTATGAGTCAACTGGGTCATCGGCGCTGAAATCCTTGCAAAATCTGAAACGAATCGCCGGTAGTAGCCGACCAATCCAAGGAAGCTGCGAACCTCTGCCACTGAACTAGGTGCTGGCCAAGTCTCGATAGCCACAATCTTCTGGGGATCCACTTCCACTCCTCCTCGAATAATGATGTGACCCAAGTATGAAATACGATCGAGCCAGAACTCGTATTTACTGAACTTGGCGTACAACTGGTGCTCCTTAAGCGTCTGAAGGACGATTCTGAGATGCTGCTCATGCTCTGCTTCGCTCTTGCTGTAGACCAAGATATTATCTAGGAACACGATCACGAACTGATCCAGGTAAGGCATGAAAATACGATTCATGAGGTCCATGAATACAGCTGGCACATTGGTTGCTCCAAAGGGCATAACAAGGAACTTCCAATGCCCATATCTCGATCTAAATGCTG
This sequence comes from Iris pallida, assembly GCA_029216955.1. NCBI lineage: Eukaryota > Viridiplantae > Streptophyta > Magnoliopsida > Asparagales > Iridaceae > Iris > Iris pallida. The sequence continues at coordinate 9,725,825 of JANAVB010044620.1, read as the reverse complement.
TCTTCGGGATGTCCTGCTCTCTGACTCTGATCTGGTGGTATCCTGACTGCAAGTCTATCTTCGAGAACACTGAAGCCCCTTTAAGTTGATCAAACAAGTCATCTATCCTCGGGAGAGGGTATCTGTTCTTGATTGTCACTGAGTTCAAGGTACGATAATCTACACATAACCTGGACGTACCATCCTTCTTTTTCACAAGAAGCATCGGGGTTCCCCAAGGCGATCCACTTGCACGAATGAATCCCTTGGTCCTGAGTTCTTCAATCATCTTGTACAAAATCTCCAACTCTGAAGGCGCCATTCTGTAGACTCTCTCTGATACTGGTGCTGTTCCAGGGATTAAGTCTATAGTGAACTCGATCTTCCGCTCTGGCGGCATCCCTGGAAGTTCCTCTGGGAAGACATCTGGAAATTCTTCAACTCTCCGGGGCAACTGCACTGCTGCTACTGCCATCCGCAACACTGGAGAGGATGGCTCCACCGCGCCTCTGGAAAATGAAAACTCTGGCTCGCCTGGAACGCTGAAAACAACTCTTCCAACATGGCAGTCTATCCTAGCATACTGGTTCCTCAACCAATCCATGCCTAAGACTACATCATAGTCTGCCATAGGAAATTCTATAAATCTAGCGGGGAACTCTCTACCGCTAACTACGATCTGACACGAGGAAAACACTCGATCTACCCCCACAAGACCATTACCAGTAAGTATATTGAGCCTCACTGATAATGACTCGGGCTCCAATCCTATTCGTGTCGCGAATCATGCAGACATGAATGAATACGATACACCAGAATCAAATAATACTGAAGCTGGAAAGGAGTTGACGAGAATAGTACCTGCCACTACCTCACCTGGTGCAACTTCTTCTTCCATAGCCATCATCATGGCCTGACCTCTAGCTGCGGGTCCCCTCTGCTGGAAACCTCTCTGCCTGCTCTGCACTGGAGCCTGGGCACACTGCTGTTGGAATGCCTGGGCCTGAGGCAACAATGGCCTTGGGTACTGCTGCTGATGCATGGGTGCTGGTCCCCTAACCGATAGACTGGTTAGGTTGGAAGAGGAAGAACTACCCCTATTCGGGCAGGCTCCTATCTTGTGATCTGCCACTCCACAAGCTAGGCACAATCCTTGCGCCCTACGATAATCTGCCACTACATAGCCTGGCTTCCCACAATGAGAACATTCCATCGCGGAAGTCTGCTTCTGCTGCTGCGGGTACGTCGGGGTCGAATGCTGAACCGACGTTACTGAGGCCGCCCGCCTCGGAGTTCCAATGATCAATCCCCTAGCTGCCGGGGCTGGAGCTGATGATTGGTGCATCTGACTGTGAAACCGCTTCCTGCCTCCGGTCCTATCCACGATCCGCTGGGAGGTGTACTCATGCCTCCTAGCTGCCCTCAATACTGCATCGAACGTCTGGTGCTCGAACTGCTCAACTGCCAACAAGATCTCCAAATGTAGTCCCTGCTGGAACCGCTGGGCCCTATCAAACTCGGTCGCCACCAAGGTGGGGGCAAACCTACTGAGTCTAGAAAACTAAGATGCATAACTATCGACTGTTCTGCCTCCTTGCTTCAAGTTGGTAAATCTGGTCTGCAGGTCGTACCGAACCACAGCATCGAAATACTTCGTCTAGAATCTCTCTCTAAATACTGTCCAAGCAATGGATGCCACTAATCCCATGGCTTACGCTGCCCACCAACTGCGAGCCAAGTCCAGCAACTACAGGCGTACCACCGCCACCTTCTCATTCTCAGGTATTCTAGCTGCTTCCAGAATCACCTCGGTATCCTGAAGCCAAGCGTCCGCGGCAATCACATCTTCGCTGCCATTGAAGAATGGAGGGTTCAGGCACTTGAAGCTGTTGGCCGCGCTGTTCCCTGGATGACCACCTCTGGTCAAAGCATCTGCTATTACCTGGTGCAAGGCGTCTCCTCTGCGATCCTGGGAAGCTATCAAGGTCCTGATGAGACCTACCAAGGTGCCATCATCAAGTTTCGCAGGCTGGACGGGCCGAACTGGGGGCTCTCCTCCGGGAGGCACAACTCTGGAGGCTACTCTGGAGTGTTGGGCTTGATCTCCAGGTTGTTGCTGGTCCACGGAAGGTGCTCCTCCTTACTAATCGGCAGGGTCAGGTACAGTACCGCTGAGAAAGATGACACAGGGAAATAATAAGGAAGGACCAGGACAGATCAACGATACAAGCATGTAATCAGGGCAAGAATTTCAGGAATTTGAAAATACGGGAGGAGATCAAGGGCGAATACTGATTGAGACATCTATTCGGTAAACCCTCATATTTTTTGATTGACAGGACCTGCATGGGCTACAACTTAAACCATATTACGCACCAGAACCAGAATACTGGAGAGCGGGGGCGAACATAGCCAGCTACGTATATTGAAATAGAATACATCTCAACCATACGGTCACGGCTGTCTAGATATGAGGGTTTACTACAAGCCAACGGTCTCTTATGGTCAAGCCTATTGTCTCAATCTCAAGCAAGTAATATGATCACAAGATGTTTGACCACCAAATATACAATAAAAGGCGTCCCAAATATTATATATCAGCTGATCATGAAGCTAGTCGTACAAAATGCTGGGACTAGCAAGTGTTAAGTCATACATGATCAACCCTAGGATTTGTCAATCATGTTTACAGCCCATAGACAGACAGTAAGTAAAGCGCATCGAGCTAACAGGTGCTCGTCGGCTAAACGCCTCAAAAGAATAACTTTACAATAGAGTGAGTGAAACAAAATAGAAAACCCACTCGTAGCCCGGGTTCCTTCTAGTCGCCACCATCGGGCTGGAGGTTCGAAAGATCCTCGGGAGCTGCTCCAAAATCTGGCCACACAAAACCAGCTGGGTCAAACCCCAAAAAGAGCAAGTGCCACAAAGGAGGCCACGAAATAAGAACAAAAGCCAGCATATCAGAACATAAGAAATTGGAAGAAAAATACAAGTAATAAAAGTACAGCAGGACAATAAATGACTAGGGACATGAAACCATTCCGGGAGCCAGATTACAACCCGTAAACCAAACAAGGACCGGGGTTGTAACCCTTCGCCTGAATAGCTTCTGTCTCTACCCATTTATTGTTAAGATAAGTAAAACAAGCATGTACAAGAGTAGCCAGGTATAGGGACTAGACAAGACTTAGACAAGGCTGGACTCCATCCATTCACAAACGGCCAAGCAATTACTACGGCTTACTACTTAACTAACTAGGGTTATCACAAGTCTTAATTACTAACAAGAAGCAAGTGAGAAATTTCCAGTCCTAAGCCCTGCAGACCATCTAGTTATCCTTCCGCGGGTTGAGAGTATGGTTGGGTACATCGCCCCGGAGACGATATACCCTTAGGTGACTTAGAGGGTGCAACACATGATAGTGCGCTGGAAATGTGCTCTACTCGTCGGCAAGCTACAAGTCCAATTAAGAGCGCCCAGATAACGAGATTGCCTGTGACTGAAAATTCTCCATGAAATATAGTTTGATCTAGTCATTAGCCTAATCCATATTCAGTATGAATCCCTGACCGTGGGAACCAGGGAGTCACGTCCTAGACATGATGCAAGACAAGACAAGTGGATTGCACAAGCAAGCAAGCAGGAACACCCACGGTGTCAAGTTGATTATGCAAGTCGAGTTACAAGTTACAAGTCAGTGCGCCGCCACGGGCCACTATCAAGTTATCAGGTTACAAGTCAAGAATGCACCCCATCGGGTCATTTTCCAGAAAATCAGGAAGTACTAGGATCATAAATCACAGAAATTACGAAAACCGTACAAGTCATATCAAATACTGAAAATCGTGCCAGGTCGTATTGGGATCAAGGTAGTCGTGCTGTGTGGAACAAGATCTCAAAATCTAATCCACAAAAGAGAAGCCAAGTCCAAGAAATAAAACCAAATCATCATGGGCCAGTGGGTGGCGCAGGGGTGGATGGCGCAGGAATGAACTGCGCAGGAATGGTTGGCGCAGGAATGAACTGCGCAGGAATGGTTGGCACAAGAATGAACTGCGCAGGGATGGAGTGCGCAGGGTCCAAACGTGCAGGGTTAGATTGCGCATGAGTAAAGTACGCGGAAGGGATAAAGCATGGGTCAGATTGTGCATGAGTGGACTGCGCATGAGCAGACTTCACAAGAGTCCCTGCGCGCTGGGGTTGAGCACAGTTCACCATGGGGCAAGCTGCGCGGTCGGCGCTGCGCTAAAGAGCGCAGGCCGAGAGGAGGATGCGCAGTCCAGCACTGCGCTAAAGAGCGCAGGCTGCAGTCTGCTACTCTGGGCCGAGAGGAACTCTTCAAGAACACCAAAGTTCAAATCTTCATATCTTGGTCAAATCAAAACCAAATCTAGATTTTCAAAGTTCTAACTTGAGTAAAATTGAATTCTCTTCCACATGGAAGCATCAAAACCCACAAAAATCCAACCAAAATAGATCAAAACCATGTAAATCCAAAAATAGTTAAAACCTAGATCTAGAACAATGGAGACTCCAAATCACAAAATGTCAAGCACTAATGTTGATCACCATGGCCTAATCTAGCTAATGAACAAATAAAATATGGTTCTCATGTGGTGGCAAGGTGCACTTGCCTATGGGTGGAGTGTTGTGTAGAGGAAGGAAGAAGAAGAAGAAGAAATTAATGGAGGGAAGTAATGAGGAGAGAGAGTGTTAGGTGGGGATAATAAAGAGGGTGGGTTGTGGTGGAATGAGGGTTGAACATAGGCTAAGGTGTTCCAATACATGTTAAACCAAACCAAACCAAATCAAACTAATTCTCCTCTACAAAATAAACCAAGCCAGGTAAAACCCAATTACGAGAACCAAAATCTGTAAGTTAAGCCAATTAGAAGTACATGCCAAAATCTGAGAAAATAAATATAGGTCTGAAATACATGCAAGCTTGACAAAATACGTATTCAGAATATGGGTGTTACAGTGCCAGCGTATGCTCCCATGCAACCTGCCGAACAAGAAAGAAAAGGGGAGCGGGAGGACGGGGCGAGGACCGAGGAGGGGGGTGGCACCGAGCCCAAGGAGGAAGGGGGGTCCTCCGACCCAAAAGCTCCGGGTGGACGACGGCTGCCCTGCAGCAAGGACCGGGCGAGAGGGAAATAGCTGAAGGAAAGGCCGACCGGGACTTTGCTATGGGGGATGTGGGGAGGGAGGGGGCCGGGGGAGGAAGATGGCGGAGGGAGGAGGGGGAGGGGAGTGGTGGAAGGGCGGTGGAGTGGGAGGCACGCTGAAGGAGGGGAAGACGGCAGGACCGGACGGGATGCCAAGGAGAGCGAGGAGGTCGGGCGGAGGCGCGGCCATGCGACCGGCGGCGAATCGGACCCCGACGGCGGGAGAAGGCCGCAGCCCTAAAGGGGGCACGTCGCCCAGAGAGACGATCAGGAGCGGAGCTGCTTAGCCATTTTCTCTAATGTCATATTTTATATATATATATATATATATATATATATATATATATATATATATATATATATATATATATATATATAAAATATATATATATATACATATTTATATATATATATATTTCCCCCAATGTTCAGCCTTCCCTTGCTCCCCGAGCTCCTGGCCCCCAACACTTGGCCGGCTTAGGCCGGCCGTCCATCTCCCCCCCTCTCCCGCCCTTCACCCTCTCTGCCTCCTCGAACTTCTTCGTTGTCCCGGTCCGGTCATCTTATCAGATGTCGACTCCCTGGCCCCCTGAAGCGCTGGCTTTGCTCAGCCAGCTCCTCCCTGCAGCCCTCCACTCCCACTCCCTTTCTTTTCCCCCTTCGAGTTCACCCTCGCCGCCAGCCTCTTTCCCCTCTGCGCATCCAGGGGCGTCCTCCGACCATACAGCTCCCGCGCCCTAGGGTAGATTCTTCCTCAGTCCCTCGCCGAAAGTGTCATCGGGCCCCCCGCCCCCCTCCGCCCTGGCCGGTGGAGCAGGCGCCTTCGGCTTCCCTACGCCGCAGTCCCCCGTTCCCGCCCACTCCCTAATTTCGAACTCCTCTCTCTCTCCCTCGGGTGGAGAGCTCTCCTACAGAGCTGGCCTCGGGCCCCCCGCTTCCTGGCCCCTCGGGCACGCCACTTGTGGCGACCTTCTCGAGGCGGTACACTCACTTTGCGCTTATGGCTCGGAGCGCAATCCCAGTTCTTTCCCACCCTCTACTGGTGGGCCCCAGCTGGAGAGGCCTCACGTGCGCTCCTCCCTTTCAGCGCTGCTCCTGGCGCCCGAATTGAACCCCTCTCTCTTTGTGCAGCTTCAATTGCCTGCTTCTGCTTATGGTGGCCTCCACCCCCCAGCGCAGTCGATCCCCGCCATCGTGCGTGGTCCCCCTCAGCCACTCTCCTTTCCCCTACCTCTTTGCGCCCAGGCTTTTTCAAGCCCTTCCCTCGGCGCTGACCGATGCCCCCTCCAGTTTTTTGCTCACCCTACCTCCAGTTTTATATCCACCCGCTTCTCCCTCCTTTGCGCTAACCATCCCCCCTATCCCTTTTGCTTAGTTCCCCCGTCCTCTTCTACCATCTCCCAGACCATCCAGTCTCCTTCCCCTTCCCTAGGCTGGCCCGCTTGCCCCAGCTCGGCCCCGGCGTTCCCTGTATCCTCTGCTTCCACCCTCTTTACCTCTCCGTCTCCCGCGGTGCTGCCCCCGTCCCTGCTCCTTCGGCATCCATATTCGCTTCCGTCATAGCCGGCACCGAGCCACCTCCTGTGGCAGCCCCGGGCATTCCCCTTCCCCTTTTCCGGTGGTGGTAGTCTCGTTGCAGCTTCCCATCCATCCTCCTTGCGGTGGAGTGGCCTCCGTCGCAGCCCCCCCTCGTCGCCCTGCCTCCCACACTCCCCACCCTCTCAGGCGGGCCTTCCTCGGCCATCACCACTTCCCTATCCCCCAGCAACATGCTCATCCATCCCCAGAGTGGCTCCTCGCCTTCCCGCTCCGGCCCCTCGGGACCCACCCCTCCCGGACCGTCACAGCCTTCTTATGCCGCCATGGTGCACCGGATATTAACCCCTTGAAGGGCACTCTTCTTCCAGACGTCCAGCTGCCGGACATTGATTACTCTCAAGAGACCATCATTCCAGTCATCCCCTTCTCCGACACGGAACTGACTTCGCTGTCAGCGGCTTTTCCACACATATTTATTCTAAAATTTTCCACTGGTTGCCCCAAACTTTCCAGGGTACAGGAAGCAATCGCCAATTGGAATCTCTCGTCTGACTATCGAGTGGCCCCACTCGATCCCAGATACATTCTTCTACACCTATCATCAGAACGCGATCACAGGATAGTGTGGTCCAAAGGCACTTGCAGGATTGACACCTACCAGATGAAGATAATCAAGTGGTCTCCAGGGTTCAACACCAAAGAAGATTCAGCAACTGTCGCAGCGTGGGTTACCCTTCCTAACCTTCCTCTCATTTGCTTTGTCCCAGCGGCTCTAAGGCGCATCGCCAACTCCTTCGGGACGTACGTGGCTACAGCGTCTGAGACCAGTAACCTCACCAAAGCCCACTACGCCAAAATCTGTGTAGAACTGGATCTCACATCAGAACCACCCAACTTTATTACTATCGAGCTAGGCAACCATACCCACACCCAATAAATCCTCTACGACAACCACATATTGTTCTGCAATCACTGCTATTTAAGAGGCCACCTACCAAAGTATTGTCACTGCCTTCATCCGGAGCTCAAAAAGAAGTTATCCAGGAAAGACAACGACCTATCAGTATGAAGGTCCCCCAAGTCGCCCATTCTACCACTTCTGAATTCTCACACTCGATTCGACTCTAGCAACGGCAAGCCAGCCTCCAGCGAACCACCGAGCAGGGCCCTGATCCCCTTCATTCTCCAACACATAGCGATCTCCAACCAATTCGACATTCTCAACTTGGAGGACTCGGAGTCTGGTAGCCCTCCAGTGGGTCCAAGCCTTCCCAAGCAACTGCCCCTCTCCCCCAAGTCCTCGAGAGCGGAGGTAGCTATCATCGACCAGGGGGTAGACACCCAGGCCACTCCCTCCATCAATGCAGCTCATCAACCCCCCAGCGTAGACCTAGTCGAAGACGTCCTAGCCATCCTTGGACCCGACCAAGCGAGGAGAGGTATGCAAGTCCTAGCCGCAGGATTCCCCCTACAGCAGTTGTTGATTGAGAGTGCGTACGATTCCCTGGCCATACCTACGGAGGATCCTGTAGCAGACTCAGCTGGAGATCTGATAGACCCCCCCCTCAGGTTCGCAAGAGCACCTCAACTGCAATTCTACCACAACATCGGAAGCGAAAGCGTCGAACTCCCAACGGAGTAAGTCTGGCACCGACGAAACCATCACCATCCAAACTAGATCCGTCGTAAGGTGGAACAAAAAACCCCCCCACAATCTCATAAATGCTTTACATCCTATCTTGAAATGTTCGCGGTCTGGCAAACAAATCGACGTTAAAGAGAATTTCTAGTCTTCAAAAAATTCACAAGATTGACATCTTCATCATCATTGAACCCAAAATCTCCTCCAAACGACTAAAATCGATCCAGATGGCTCTGGGCCTCCCTACGGCGATTGCAGGCAGGCACGATATTTGGATTCTCGACTCGAATGATGTAAAACTTGAAACCATTCAGGACTCCCAACAAGCCCTCTCATGCTGGGTCACTCACCCCATTCTACCGAAGTGTACCATCCTTTCAGCGGTCCACGGTAGCTGTGTCATCGCCGAACGTAAATACCTCTGGAACGACCTTATCGACACCTATCTCCACAACACCAACTTTCCTTGGCTTTGCATAGGGGACTTCAACGCCATCACCCACAGAGACGAGAAGATCGGAGGTCGTCCTACGCCCCTATCAGCCATGCAAGACTTCAACAACTTCATATTCAATGCTCATCTCACTCATCTCCAGTTCAAAGGCAGCGAATTCACCTCGTGTAATATACAGGACGACGACCACCGTCAATATTCTCGTCTGGATAGAGCCCTCACCAATGTACGCTGGCTCGACATGAGGATCAGCTCCACCATGTCCCACCTCAACTCCACAGAATCCGACCACGCCCCTATTCTGGTGGAAATCAAAAATAATACCTTCCCACCCAAAAAGAACTTTCAATTCCTCGACTTTTGGACTGACCACCTATAGTTTTTGAGCATCATTGCAGAAGCGTAGAACGGCCAGGATTCCCCTAATCCACTCATTCGGGTCAGTAACAAGCTCAAAGCCACCAGGAAAGCACTTTCCAATTGGAGCAAACAAGCCTTCGGGGATATTTTCCAAGCGATTCGTATCGCAGAGGACGATGTCACCCGAGCAGAAGCAATATTCTTATCCGACCGATCCCCCGCGGCCAGGAGAGCCCTGAACCTAACAAAGGCGATACTCAAATTCAGGCTCAAAGTAGAGACAGATTTTTGGAAGCAGAAAGCCAGACTGAAATGGGACAGCGACGGAGACAAAAACTCTAAATACTTCCACGCCTGCGTCAATGGCAGAAGACACAAACTATCGATACATCATATATCAGACGAGAACGTCAACATCATAACTGACCACAAGGGAATCCAAGCGGCGGCCACCGATTACTACGCTAAATTATTCTCCAAGGAGACGGTCCACAAAGACACATCATTCCTTGACCAAATTCCCACCATAATTAACAACTCCGATAATGCTTTTTTGGAGCACCCCCTGTCCGAACAAGAAGTGAAAGATGCGGTATGGGCCTTGAATGAGCATAGCGCCCCCGACCCAGACGGCTTTACTGGCGTCTTCTTTCGCACCTGCTAGGATATTATCAAGCAGGACATCACCGACGCGGCTATTGCTTTTCTAGAAGGAGCACCTTACCCCAAAGCCATCTCTAGCGCCAATCTCATCCTCATCCCGAAAAAAGACAGTCCTAACTCCTTTCACGATTTCTGGCCATCAGTCTTTGTACCTTCACCAACAAAATTATATCCAAGATCATCGCTACCAGAATGACAGTCACTCTCCCCAAAATCATCTCCGAGGAGCAAAGCGAATTCGTTCGAGGTAGGAACATCCAGGACAACATCATGTTGGCCCAAGAACTTATCACCTGTATAAAATTTCCTGCTCGAGGGGGCAATATCGCCATCAAAATTGACATGGAAAAAGCCTACGACAGACTCGATTGGCAGTTCATGATCTGAGTCTTCAGAGCATTCGGATTCTCAGAGAATTGGACCAACATCGTGTGGAGATCCGTTAGCAACTCATGGTTCTCTACAGTTATCAACAGCCAATCTGAGGGCTTTTTCAAGTCTAGCCGAGGAGTCAGACAGGGCGACCCTCTATCGTCCACGGTCTTCATCATTGCAGTCGACGCCCTGAGCAAAAACCTCAATAACATGGTCAACACCCCTAACTTCCAGCAATATCACACATCCAGTGGTTGCCCCACCATCACTCACCTGGCCTTTGCCGACGATTTACTCATCTTCTCATCCGGGGATGTTGGATCGATGGAGGTAGTTCATAACACCCTGCAGCGGTACTCCAGATGCTCTGGCCAGAAGATCAATCAATCCAAGAGCGTCATCTACGCCCACCATAGCATCAAAATCGAGAACGCAACCAAACTAACCAACCTAACTTCCTTTTCGGTGGCACACCCTCCTTTCAACTATCTCGGTTGTCCTCTTGTGTACGGGAAATCTAACGCCAGCATCTTTGAGAACTTGATCACCAAAATCAGGAACAAAATTGAAGGATGGCATAATGCCACCCTATCCCCAGGCGGCAAAATTATTCTCATCAAATATGTGCTCAACTCCGTCCCCATCCATACCATAGCGGCATGCTTCCCGACCAGGAAGGTCATCGCATCGATTGAGCAGATCTTTTGCAACTTCTTCTGGGGGCACAACAAAGGGAAAGACAAACACCACTGGGCCAGCTAGGATGCCATGGCCACCCTGATCACGAACGGCGGGCTCGGATTCTCCAAACTCAATCACATCGTCAAAGCTCTCTCGATAAAACTGTGGTAGAAATTACGCACGAGCAAAAACCTGTGGACCAAGTTTATGAAGGCCAGGTACTTTAAACACATCCACCCAATGATGGCCAGAGCCAACAGCAGATCCTCAGCGGCTTGGCATCATATTTTACGAGGCCACGAATTGGCCGAGCCAGCGATTAGACTTCATCTGGGTAATGGCGAGGCAAACCCCTTCCTGGATAGATGGATCGGCGACAGCCTTATCTCGAATATTACTGCTTCCCCAAGCAATAGCAGGATCAAAGACCTGTAGAACCCCACTAATAACGAATGGAATTGGAACCAGATTCGTGAATAGTCCGGTAACGAAACGGTTGACAGCATTCGTCAGCACGGACTCATCCTTGGGCCCGACGCTGACGAGCTGAGGTGGTCGCTGGAAGCTTCCGGAGCATTCTCAGTACGATCGGCGAGAATCACGATCCAAGAGAATGGCCAGGAATACTTCAATGTGCGATACTGGCATTCTTGCATCCCAAAGAAATGGTCCTTCCTTCTGTGGAGAGACATTAGAAAGAAATTGCCAACCCATGAGATTCTTACCTCCATTGGAATTAGCCTGGCATCTGCTTGCAATTGCTGCACTGAGCGTCAGACGGAGTCTATTGACCACATCTTTCGGAAGGAAAGCCTCCCTGGCAAAATCTGGAGCACCCTCAATCACAACTACAACATCACTCCAGGAGACGGGTGCTTTAACGATCTCCTAGTTCACTGGGGAGTCGCGTCCCACAGCCACCAGATCGTTACAGCGGTCGCTACCTGGGCAATTTGGAAGAACCGCAACAAAGGGAGATACGAGGGACACCAATACTCTGCCGAACAGCTCATCCAGGAAATTCACCGACAATGTCACAAACAGAGTTCACTCTGCTCCCACAGCCCTCCAGCATTCTGGCAACCGAATACCTCTTAGTTTTGGCGGGCGCGAGCGCCCTCACCCCGTCTTTCCTTTTGGTTGCATACTTGTATCGTCTTTTGCCTTGTATACGTGTCAGGCTTCAGCATTTTGAGCCTTGATTAATAAAAAGAGGGGGTTTTCTAAATATATATATTTTTTGTTTTTTTTCTATATATATATATATATATATATATATATATATATAGTCGAAATCCACATAAAAATCCACAAAGATAATTAAAGGAAATTAGTTATCATATTAACAAATAAAATAGTAACGTAATAGCAAGAACATTTATAATATATATATATATATATATATATATATAATTATTTATAAAATTGCCTACTAAATCACTAAAATAAAATACCAACACAACATACATCTACATGGACGTCCTCAGACGTACTATATGACTACATAGGTTTAGGTTGGGTTCGGGTCAAGTTCGGGCTAAATTGGTACAAGTGGGTCTCCTAAGAGTCATAATCTTAATAAATAACTAATTAAATTATTTATAGGGGTCAAGTCACAACTTTGACTGGTTTTCCTAGTTGAGACGCACATATGGCTCGACTTCCCTAACATGGCTAATAGACTAGTCAAAGTACACGACTACACTATCCGTGCTAAAATTTCTAGTCGATATGCATCTCAAAACTTAACCATGACTAGGGCTATATATACATATATATATATATATATATATATATATATATATATATATATATATATATATAGTATTAGGCTATTATAAATATTATCATATAAAACAAAATTGTACTTAAATCTATTTGACTGTATAACATCCCAAAATAAATATACTAAGCCATGGCAACCTATTATGGCTCTATAAGTGGGGTTGGCTAGGTTAGGGTCCCAATACATTTTCTAGTCAAGTCGAACTCGAAAAGTCAACTAATAAGAAATCGAAAATACTCGATTTTGTAAACTATTTTCTCTGCATATAATTTATGAAAATCGAAAATACAAAATAGGTTAGGAAGCCCTATATGTTGTCTTCAAACGTGTTTATTTAGATTTTTGATACTATCGATGAATCGACCAGAATCGATCTCCCAACCGAGGCACTTGGACTGTCTGAAACTGTTTTTCAAACAGTTTTCCCTCGTTGTTTGTATCGATTTTCTGAATCGATGGCTCGTCCCCGTCGAATTCTATTTATGGGGACTTCTAGAGGGTCATATAGGGTTCCTCTACGAGTTTATAGATCAAAATTTAACCAAAGATAATCGGAGAAATCGAACCTCAAATACATCGAGTCATAGCTACTGCCACTGCGGCTGCCCTGCTTGCTGCTCTGTTTCAACGCATGGCAATTGCTTGCTGTCACCGCCGTGGACGGCCGTCGACGCGCCGACGGTTGAGCGCGTGGTGGAAAGATGCGTCGGCATGCAGTGGTGGCGAGATCGCAGGGAAGAGGGGAGGAGCCTGGGTCGAGGGGTCGTGAGTTGTGGAGTTCTTCCGCAGGTTCTCCACATAGGACAGTAGAAATGTATATTTATAGGTTTATAATCGAATCCTTTAATCTAAATTTGACCTAGATTCAAACCAAGATTTAGTAAAATCTCGTAGAGAATTCGATTAGGATTAGATGGAAATTTATTTGGATCGATTCGGCCGAGATTTGATCAAGGTTTGATCAAATCAATTTTTTTTTTAAAAAACAAACACTCTCGGGTTTTACAGAGGATGGGGGAGGGAATTGAACAGTGCAAGCACTGTTCACGAATTTCCTTTTTCTTTTCTTTTTTTCTCCTTTTAAAAATCCATATAAACATATTTATATATATTAACTAAATATACACATATATCTTAATATATAAAATACTCCATAAATCAATAAAAAAAATCTTAATATTATCTATTCCTAGTGTAGGCCTATTTACGAAATTATTTACATATATTGATATATTCCTTTAACAAGGAAAATACAACCAATAATAATAATAATTTTTATTTAATATTAACAACAACACCACAATAATAATAATAATAATAATAATAATCTTAATAATACTATAAATAAACCAATGGTAGTGTTTGGTGAACATAACCTATGCATTTCTCATTTGGCTCCAAAAAATCGTACAAATATTGTCAAATACCTATTTAATAATATTAATACCAATATTGTACAATATTTAATAATCAGAAATACAATATCAAATTCTAAAATAATTTAAAAAATATTTGCACACATAAAATATGTCTACATGGCCGTCCTTGGTCTCACTATATGCCTACATGGGCTTGGAATTGGTTTGGGTCTGGTTCGGGCTGATTGGGTACAACCGGGTCATCTAAAAATCAATATATTAACTAATAACTAATTAAATGATTTAAATGAGTCTTTTCACAACTTGGCCTGGTTTTTCTAGTTCGGGCATCACTATGGCTAGACCGCCCCTAGCAAGGCTAATACACTAGTCAAGGCTCACTGCTATATCTTCTGTGCCACAATTCCTAGACGTCTTGTGCTCCAAAACTCAACAATGGCTAAGGTCGTATTTAATAATAATTTAGAAAAAAACACTCATAAATTCCATAAAATCCTATTTAAGGCAATTAAATAATAAAAAAATTCAAAAATTTAGGGGTTTTACATTCTACCCACCTTAAAAGAATTTCGTCCTCGAAATTAAAATAACTCACTATGGCAGAAGAAAAATATGTCTATGGCTCTAAGATGTCTAAGTTATACTATATTTCTATTGTTGTTCCAAATAAAACAATTAACAATCAAGCATAAATTACTATTGTACTTACTAACATTACTATAAAATCAAGTTATTACCTTCATTTGCTCCTTGGGTTGCTGCTCCGGCTTCAACTCTTATGGCAAAGGCCTGTCCGGGTCGTGGTGCTTCCGCCTGTTGTCTCGCCCGCTCGAACTGCGTTGCCTGGTTGGGAAGTGGTCCTTATGGATATCCTCCTTGGGCTGGTACTAGTGGTGCTAGTCTATCAGTGCGCTTTTCTGGGCAAGTGTGGATATGGTGCTGATCGGAGCCGCAACGTAAACACATCTTCAGCCTACGTCGACAATCCTTTTTGACTTGTCCTCTCTTCTGACAATAATAGCAGATGAAAAGTTCGCTATTTGCATATGGGGCGACTCTTGGTTGCTGGTGTACGACGATGCGTCTTTCAGGTCCTGCTGATAATGCTTTTGCTGATGGTGTTGTTGGATGTGGTCGCTTCTCGCTGGTTCCCTTTCGATGGACTCGCTCTAAACGTCGTGCTACAGTAAGAACTTTGGAATAAGTGGTAGGTGCTACAGCCCCAATAAGCTCCTGTAGTCTGTAGCTCAGTCCTTCGTAGAATTTTTTGGCCTTCTCTTTTTTAGTCTGGATCAATGTAGGTGCGAAGCGGCTCAGTCGTAGAAACTCGGTATTATATTCTTCCATGGTCCAGCTGCCTTGCTCGAGGTGCAAGAATTTTTTTTGAAGCTCTGCTTTGAAAGTGGCAGGGATAAACATCTCTTGGAAGAGTTTGGAGAACTCCTCCCAAGTGAACTTATCCTGCCCAAGTCTTTTCTCCTCCGTAAGCCACCAGTGGTGCGCATTGCCGGTTAGCTGCATCCTGACGGCAATCATCCATCGATCTCTTGGTAACTCGGCTGCCTCCAATTCTTGCTCAATGTTGGTGAGCCATTCATGAACTTCGGTGGGCTCCTCCTTGCCCGAGAACTTGTCTGGCTTCAAGTGGCGAAAGTTTACGATGGTTCCCATCGTCGTCTGGGGAACTGGTGGAGTGGCTCTCTCTAGTGCTGACACGATGCGATTCTCGATGTGCTCCGTCTGTCTCTGTAACGCCCCAGTCCCAAAATATAAGGACTAGTAACGTAATCATGCCAGCTGCATACATACGAAGTCTACTCCAATATATGGAAACTCATATGTATGCATAAGCTGTATAATATAGTAATCCAGGACAAACTAAACCTCATCCACAATAAAAAGAATAATAATAAAAATCAACTTGAATATTTATGGTACAATCTTTGGGCGGAGACAAAGTCTACTACCAACTATCAAAGTGAGATAAAGTATACAAGAAAATAATCCATGAAAATATTAAGACGAACCAAGAGCGATCATCTTCGAAGGAATGGAGAGGACCACAATCTTGGCTAGAACACCTGCAGTAAACCATGAAAGCACACACCTGGAGAGATCACCAGGTCCTCAGTGGGACGTAACAAGATACAAGAAGAACATGCCATGTATAACTGCATAAGTAACTATTATAAATCTATAAGGCAATGGGGTCCCTAACCATCTATGTGATATGCACTTTGAGGACAACGTTCTACGCAGGGACTGTAACGGATTCACGCAAGCAAGTAATAAAGAGTGGCCGTCAAGTAGCGCTCATCCGAGACACTATCGGTTGGGCAGCAAGTAGCGCTCATCCGAGTCACTATCACCCAAAAATGTGTAAAAATTAAATGTAGCCCCTACGCTAGTAGCTGTCCCCTCCCTCCAATGATACTGTACATGCATCGTAACCACTACACACCAACACGTGTCGCTTCCACAACACGGTTTATATTTAATAACTGTCAAGTCTTCTAACATGCATCTATTGACAGTTATTCCTACGCATGCGCATGGGTGATCAGCCAACACGCAAGTGACCACTACATGATTCTCACAGCTCACACACATCTCGTGATACAATCGTGACAAAGTCAATGACCTGCATTCTATTGACGGAAGTCTCTTAACTCTAGGTCCACAAGCAAAAAGAAAATAACAAACAAGGAATATAGATACAGTAAACAAAATAAAATACAACTAAATGTAAGCAGTAAAGATGGCAAGGTATCTTGCCTGAGATTATGTGCAAAAGAAAAAGATCCAGTAGCTTGAACCAGCAATTAAACGAAGCAAGAAAAGCCAAATTCCGCAGATGACTCCGGATGCTGCAAAAAATATCACGAATGAGTTTGGAATAAAAGATATACCTAAGAAATGCCTGTCCAAAAGTTAAATTCTAGAACAGGGACAAAATTATAATTTTGGGTCAAAATGATGTCTGCCGTTGGACCCGCTTTGCACCGAAATGTGTACCAGAACCTACGGTCTCTAAAGTCCTCAAATTACATGTCTATGAATTTGTTTACATGAGACGAACCCAATGGTATGTCCAATTTTAGATTTCGGTGGGCCGTGCACAAAATCGTCCGTTGAGTGGGATTGTGGGCCCGCCAAAATGACGATCCACTCAACGGTCTCAGAATCGGACCAAACTTGACTCACAGGACCAGAAAAATATTTTGAGTCCAATGGCGCAAGTTTCGTCGTGATTTGAAGAGTGTGCACAAAGTAATAGAAATTTCCGAAAATGCCCGATACGGGAAAATTTGAAGGATACGGATCAATCGTCGCGCACACGCAACCAATTTGAATTCCGTCAAAGCCCACACGTCCGCAAAGTCGATACGGACCTTTCGGTACTCTCGGTTTGCGACGGGGTCGCCCAGTTTGTCGGGACGTACCTCGTACCGGGGTTTTGAGTTTTTAAAAACTGATTTTTTGTGATTTTTAATTTAATTAAACATGAAATTTATTGCAGAATAAATAAATCTATCTGAAGGGGATGATAGAGGGTCATGTGGGCTTTCTACAGGAATTTACGGATCTAAAAATAGACAAAAATTGGAGGAGAAATTAATTGGAGGAGTCGGGTACCTCGATATTAAAAACTGTCGTTGCTGTGAGCAACTGCCGCGGTTGGCATGTTCACCGAGGAGAGGGAGGAGGATGGAGGAAGAAGATGGAAAAAAGAAATTAGGGTTTATGGTGGTGGCGGCCATGTGTTGTTGTTGCTATGTTGTTGGTTTAAATAGGGTCGGCCTATATGTAAATTTTGTTGCTGTGGTTTAAAAGTAATGGTGATTTGGTTTATATAGTAAAGGGTGTGGGTTTATCAAGTAAAGGGTGTGGGTTTATCAAGTAAGGTCCTCCCCCCTTCTATGTATGTGCAGCAGGCTATTTCTTAATGTTGGGTGGTCGGCCAGGTGGTGGAGCCGACCACTCATGCTTAAGATATATATATATTTTTTCTTCTTTACTTATATTATCTATATATATACACATATCCATATATATATGTATATTTATATGTCCATACGTACCATATAAAATCTCTATAAAATCCAAATAAAATTTTTATATTATCTAGAATCTATTTTTGACATATTTACATATATGTAAATTTTTGTTTGACAATAAAATAAAACCAATAATAGTAACTCAATAACAAATGAATATATCTATTTAATCATAACAGAAATAATACTACTAATAATAAAATATTAATATAATTCAAATGGTCGCTTGGTGGACTTATACTCCACACCCTTATCCGGGTCCCGAAAAATATACTATTTTTTTGTAACACATTATTAAATCATAAAAATACCAAATTTTGTACCACTAATTAATAATTAGAAAAATATTTCCCAACCCTTAAAATAATTTAAAAAATATTTATACACACATAAAATATGCCTACATGGCCATATTTGGTCTCCCACGTGCCTGCATGGGCTGGGGTTCGGTCCGGGCCCAGTTCGGGCTGAATTGGTCAAACCGGGTCACTTAAAAGTCAACATTTAAATTAATAAATAATTAATTTATTGGTGGAGGTTAAATCGCATCTTGGCCTGGTTTTCCTAGTTTGGACATTACCATGGCTAGGCTTCCCCTGGCATGGTTAATATACTAGTCAAGGCATACTGCTACAACTTCCGTGCTAAAAGTCATGGTCGTCTAGTGCTCCAAAACTCAACAATGGCTAAGGTCATTTTTAATAATTAATAAAAACCATAAAATATATAAATTCATTTTTTTAAAGTCTAATAAAATAATAAAAATAATAAATAAAAAATAGGGGTTTTACAGTCTCTGCTGGGCCTCCAACTGAACTTGTTGTTGCGCTTGCATCATTACGTAGATGGTCTGGAAAAGCTGCTGGGGATCCATCGTCTGTCCAAGCTAGGGAAACATCGTTGGTGGCATGGGTGGGAGTGCTGGCATGGATGGGATGTCATCTCTCCTGACACTCGGTGGGTGCGAAGCTGCTGGATCGTCTGGTTGGGTAGAAGAACCTCCAACCGGTGGTGGGGTCGTGTCGACATGAGTCACTATAGCACCCTGCGGGGTGACGGCTGGGTTCTCGTCACTGGCTTGCGGGTCCATTTTACTGTACTCAAACGAAACTTATAAGTTTAAAGGAAAAAATGATATCAAGCAGGATGCATGTCAAGGAAATAATTTCGAAGTCGAAATATAGAGTTCAAGGACGTAAAATAATATAAAGATGTAGATGAGATCCTAAAGGTCTATCATATTCGCAGGCTCACGTCGGTACAGTAACGTAACCGAAGTGATTAACGTAGACCTGCATGGGCCACCACAAAAATATGTAACGCCCCAGTCCCAAAATACGTATAGGACTAGGATACGGTACATGCCAGCAAAACTTCACCAATGGGCCAACTCTCAAAATAAACCCATTAGCGAAATGCTTAAGCTGTAAATCATGATAACAACCCAGAATATAGTACAAGTCACAGGTACACAGCTAATCTCATCCACACAGAAAATAAGACACGAGATATCAAGTCCAATAAAATGATACTAATAAAAAATCTGTCCAACAAGAAATATGAAAGTAACTGTGCGGGTAAGACATCCCGAAACCACAATATAAAGAAATAAATAATCCACTACATGTTACTGAAAAGAAAGAAAATAAAATAACAAGTCTATGAATGAAGAGACATGTCTCAAGAGAAGTCTTCAGCCACTATCTCTTCCTCCTGCGAAGGTGCGTCACCAATCTCCACTCCAGAACCATAAACCTCCAGGTAGTCCTCCTCTCTAACTAAGCCTGGAGAGATCACCAGGTCCTCCGAGGACTAGCAAGACACATAATATACATGCGTACTGTACAGTAAATCTCATGCAAGAAATATAGGAATAACCAATCGAGGAAAGATTAACACAGAATAAAACTCTACAGATGGTGACATGTCATGAAAATATAATATTAATTGTAGCTAAAACCGTAGTCTGGGGAGGCATTAACAGTCCTATAATAGGTTCTCTATCGTAGCCCGGGGAGACACTAACAATAGAGGATAGCCACGGCTAATAAAATATTCTCTCCTAAGGTACTAGGAAGCCAAGTCTATCTAGTCATGTCCAAGTCAAGTACAAGTCAAACAGGTCAGGAAAACATGGCATGGCATAGCAGTACTATCACTAGACATGATCAAGATAATAAAGACATAAAAGTAATATGAGCAAAAACTAGGTACACGTAAAACTAGAATAGCGAAGACAGGGAATATGAGAAATATGGAACTAAGTAAGACATGAAAAATAGCAATATGGAAACGCATGCAAGTACTGTAAAGCTTGGCAAGGTGTACTTGCCTGGTGTAGACTCAACCACGTCTAAATAACCTGTCAGATCAAATGTCCGCGAAAGCTGAACTCCTGCAACTGTTCTCGGATGCTAAAATAGACATTTCCAATATTTCCGGAATAAGCAAAATAGCTAGGATAGGCTACCCATAAG
Source organism: Iris pallida (assembly GCA_029216955.1). Taxonomy (NCBI): domain Eukaryota; kingdom Viridiplantae; phylum Streptophyta; class Magnoliopsida; order Asparagales; family Iridaceae; genus Iris; species Iris pallida. Next base: position 9,705,260 of record JANAVB010044620.1, on the reverse strand, counting down.
TCCAATTCTAGACATAGGGGCAAAACGGTAATTTTGGATTAAAACGATATCCGCCGTTCGACCCGCTTTGCACCGAAAAGCGTGCTAAAATCAATAGTCTCTAAATTCGTCAAACTACATGTCTACGAATTTGTTTTGATGATACGAACCCAACGGTATGTCCAATTTTGGATTCCGATGAGCCATGCACAAATTCGCCCGTTGATTTGGATCGTAGGGCCCGTAAAACGACGATCCGATCAACTGTCTCAGAATCGGACCAAACTTGGCATGCAGGACCAAAAAAATGATACGGCCCTACTGGAATAAGTTTTGTCTCAATTTGACGAACGTGCACAAAGTAATTGGAGAATTTTGAAAAGGTCGATACGGTAAATTTTGACGGATACGCATCAAATTCGTCGCGCACACGCGACCAATTTGAATTTCGTCAAAGCCCACACGTCCACGAAGTCGATACGCACTTTTCAATGCTTCCGTTTTGCGACCACGTCGCTCAGATTGGAGGGACACACATTGGTTCGGAAGAATTTTAAAATTTTGAAAACTGGTTTTAATGATAAATTTTCGATTTTGTAAACGATTTTCTCTGCATATAATTTATGAAAATCAAAAATACAAAATAGGTTAGGAAGCCCTACATGTTGTCTTCAAACGTGTTTATTTAGATTTTTGATACTATCGATGAATTGACCAGAATCGATCTCCCAACTGAGGCACTTGGACTGTCTGAAACTGTTTTTGAAACAGTTTTCCCTCAATGTTTGTATCAATTTTCTGGATCGATGGCTCGTCACCATCAAATTCTATTTATGGGGACTTCTCGAGGGTCATATAGGGTTCCTCTAGGAGTTTATCGATTGAAATTTAACCAAAAAAAATGGGAGAAATCGAACCTCAAATACACCGAGTCGTAGCTACTGCCACTGCGGCTGCCCTACTTGCTGTTCTATTTTAGCGCACGGCGGCTGCTTGCTATCGCCACCGTGGACGGCCATCGGCGCGCCGACGGTTGCGCGTGTGGTGGGAAGATGCGTCGGCGTGCAGTGGTGGCGAGATCGCAGGAAAGAGGGGAGGAGCCTGGGTTGAGGGGTCGTGAGTTATGGAGTTCTTCCGCAGGTTCTCCCCATAGGACAGTAGAAATGTATATTTATAGGTTTATAATCGAATCCTTTAATCTAAATTCGACCTGGATTTAAACCAAGATTTAGTAAAATCTCGTAGAGAATTCGATTAGGATTAGATGGAAATTTATTTGGATCGATTCGGCCGAGATTTGATCAAGGTTTGATCAATATATAATACTCTATAAATCAATAAAAAAATCTTAATATTATCTATTCCTAGTGTAGGCCTATTTACGGAATTATTTACATATATAGATATATTCCTTTAACAAGGAAAATACAACCAATAATGATAATGATTTTTATTTAATATTAACAACAACACCACAATAATAATAATATTAATAATACTATAAATAAACCAATGGTAGTGTTTGGTGAACATATCTCATTTGGCTCCAGAAAATCGTACAAATATTGTCAAACACCTATTTAATAATATTAATACCAATATTGTATAGTATTTAATAATCAAAAATATAATATCTAATTCTAAATTAATTTAAGAAATATTTGCACACATAAAATATGTCTACATGGCCGTCCTTGGTCTCACTATATGCCTACATGGGCTTGGAATTGGTATGGGTCCTGTTCGGGCTGATTGGGTACAACCGGGTCATCTAAAAATTAATATATTAACTAATAACTAATTAAATGATTTAAATGAGTCTTTTCACAACTTGGCCTGGTTTTCCTAGTTCGGGCATCACTATGGCTAGACCTTCCCTAGCATGGCTAATACACTAGTCAAGGCTCACTGCTACATCTTTTGTGCCACAATTCCTAGACGTCTTGTGCTCCAAAACTCAACAATGGCTAAGGTCGTATTTAATAATAATTTTATTAAAAAAACTCATAAATTCCATAAAATCCTATTTAAGGCAATTAAATAAAAAAAATATTTTCAAAAATTCAGGGGTTTTACACCTAATAATTAGAAATACTATAAAATAAAATAAAAAATCCCCAAAAATCAAGGTCCTCACAGTACCAATGAGTCTATCAACAAGCGACACGACTATACAAAGCCTTAGAGTGAGTATTCAAAGTAATCATGACTTTAGATAGCTAGTACGAGCTGATTGGAACAAACGAGAAGGCGACGCGCATCGGTAGGATTGTGTTGAGTATAAAATGTTGATGGAAAGAGTAAATAAATTGAATCAAGAAAAAGTTAAGGTGTAAAGAACGGATGAATTAGTCGAGGAATCGATATGAATCATATACGAAACGTTAGTACGATCGGAAGTTAGCATACATGTAAATGATTCGAATATACGAGAATGGCTCTAAGAATTTTGAATGTATGTTGCTCGATGACTTAAGATAGACAGATAAACATACGTAATTTTGGGTTTGAATAAGTTAATCATGTAACTAGTTCGAGGGATAATGATCAAATTTGATCTTGAATATCGGGAAGATTGTGGTATATCTAGTAGGATGATAACCTCAGTTGCATGACTCAGAGTTCATTGTAAAAGAAGATCGTTAGGTTATGTATATCATTGATGGTATTGAGGTGTATCAAAGATCGATATACGATAACTCAAGGGTACTCTGATTTAAGGAATGATGATCGTGTAAAATATTATTGTTCAAATGGATTCTATACTTAGGATTTTGATAATAATGAATGTTTGGATTACTTGATTAGATGAAATTGAAGCATACATGAATAAATGATAGTCGAACTATACGAAACAAAAATGTTGACATAGTTGATGATCATTAATGTGAGAATTGTTATGACTTGAGAAAATGAAGAAATGTCTAAGAATGGATTGATATGAATGGAAACGAAAGTGTCTTGATTATTTCAATGATAACCACAATGTTGACGTTCTTGTCTTGCATGAGCATAACTCCAACCTCGTACATGCGTCACGTCGGATTAGGATGATCATTCTGCAGGAGCGCTGGTATGGTAATTTATGTCCAGCGAGGATGATCAAACTTAAGGAAGATCAGGACATTGTTGTAACGCCCCAGTCCCTAAATAGAAGGACTAGAAACGTATCATGCCAGATGTATACATACAAGTAAATGAAAGGCTCGTATGTATACATAAGCTGTAAAATATAGAAAGCTAAGACACTAAATCTCATCCACGAAGATAAATAATAATATAAAAGCAACTTTGAGTTTGTCATGTATACAATCGTTGGGCGGAGAAAAATTCACTACCAACTAATTTAAATAGGGAAGAAATATACAAAGAAAGTGATTTGTTCGAGCGAAGGGGATGACGATCCAAAAGCAACATCTCGACGGAATAGAGCGCAAGTCATGGCTTTATCTAGAGCACCTGCAGGAAGTCAAAAAATACACCTAGAGAAATCACCTGGTCCTCAGAGGGACATAACAAGATACAGAAAGAACATGCCATTATAACTGCAAATGTAAACACTATAAAACTACGACACAACTGGGTCCCTAACCAACTAAGTGATATGCACTTTGAGGACAACGTTCTACATAGGGGCTATAGGATCACGCAAGTAATAAAGAGTGACCGTCAAGTAGCGCTCATCCGAGACACTATTGGCCGGGCAGCAAGTAGCGCTCATCCGAGTCACTATCAACCCATAAATGTGTGAAAAAAGTAAATATTGGCCCTACGCTAGTAGCTGTCCCCTCCCTCCAATGATACTATATATGCGACGTAACCACGACGCGCCAACACGTGTCGCTTCCACAACACTGTTTTATAACAGATAACTGTCAACTCTTCTAACATGCACCTATTGACAGTTATTTCTACACATGCGCACGGGTGATCAACCAACATGTAAGTGACCTCTATATGTACTCTCAACTCACACACATCTCGTGATAGAATCGTGACAAGTTAATGAGATGCATTACATTGACGGTAGTCTCTTAACTCTAGGTCCGCATACAAGAAAGAAAATAAATAAATAAAAATAAAAGTGCAGAAAATATACAATAACAGAATAATAAGATGCAACTAAATATAAGCAGTAAATATGGCAAGGTATCTTGCCTGATGTCCGAGTGAGGTAAGATGATGTCCTGGCGACGAATCAACAACAACGCACAAAGAGGAAGGTGTAGGAACAAATTCAGATGCTAAAAATGGTCTATTATCTAATTATGATTAATATTGCACCTATTAGATTTATTTAATAAATTCTAAAGTTAGGATATGGTATAGGTTTTCGTATCTTCTTTCTGAAAAACTAAACGAATCGCATTTTCGTTTCCGAAATCTTCCGAAATCGCAAAAATATCGAAACACGTTTATTTTTTGGACACTAGATACTCAAACAGTTTTGCAAAAATTTACAAAACGAATTGTGTATTAAAATATGTTTTTTGAAACCTTACCTCGATACGCTTCTTTTAAAAAAAACTGGAGGCAAAACGGAGTTCGGAGCTAGGAGATATCGTCGTTCCAAGTTGCTCGAATTTTAGAGTTTCTATTGGACTAAAAATAATTTCGAATTATGGCTGATAGAAGGGGGATGTATTGGGTTTATATAGGTATTTATTTCAGATTTATCTCCTAAATTAGATATGATTTGATTTAAATTGATAGAAGTTACTTTGTTATGATATAATATAGATAGGGATGCTTTCCTATTAGACTTGGGATTATGATTAACTTAAAATATAGTTCATATTTATCTAAATTATCTATAACATTATTTAAAATTACTATAGATAATAAATAGAGTTAATATTTATTTAAACAGCCTTCATCTAATCTCATTTATACAAGCTGAAATATTTAATACTAATTTGACATTTATTCTATATTATGTAAATAGTGTACAATATAAGTAACATGTAAAAAGTAATAAAAGTTATGAAATAAATCCTAAATTTTTGAAAATAAAATTGTATAATATAGTTTAGATCCTTAATGTACTAGAAAAATAGCTTTATATATTTTTATACTAAATTCACTAATGAGCCCTATACTAAATATATGTAAAATAATACAAATTATATAATAAGTTAATAAATAGTTATTTAAAATCCAAAAAATTTACAAATATTTATTTTGAAAAATCAGGGGGTTTAGAAAAGTCTTATCTAGATAAGGACTAAGAAGAGTTTTAATTCCCCTCGGATTTTCCACTATCTAATTCAAATTAATTTAAAAGTAACTCACTCAAATATAATCCAATGTAGATAGATTCTACCTCTAATTTAACTGTATTTAAATAACTTAATTTTTTTTCCAATTTAAATCACCATAATTAATTACATATTAAATCAACCCATATTTAACATACTTTTTTCGAAATAATATATTAATGATAATAATTAATTTCGAAAATACAAATATATATACACTCGTATGCAAAAATAATACTTACATAAATACAGTTTTTCTAAATTACTAGTTATACTTGTACCCTAAAATAAAATGGCCTTTTTTAAATAAAAAATAAAGTTTGGCAATCCTCGGCACGACGTATTTACAACTTCAAGCAATATAAAATATTTATCATCTATTATTTTGAAATATTTTCTACATATATATAATTAAAACGCTTTATAAAAATATGTACTTCGCACTTTTTCACACTTGACGAGAAATTTACGAAACGCAAACTCGTACACCACGTACAAATATAAAGTACAAAAATCAATACCATATTTATTAAAAAATCGTAGTAGAAATTTAGGAGTTTTATAATTGCAATTGGATTATTTTGACTTGTGGTTTGATGCGAAGGTGAATTCGAAGATTATTTGGACTTGTGATTGACGGTAAAGTAAGTTCGAGGATTGAGTAGATCCAATATGCGTATCGAGAATGAATTAGTCTAGACTCAAAGTAAGAGTTACATTCCGATGAGGACGATTATTCCACGAAAGCGTTGGCATGGTGATTTCATGTCCAGCATGGATAATCGGACTTACGGGAGATTGGGGCATGACATATTGTTATGCTAGATGACCTTGTAATTGTATACTTGAATTGTGTTAAACAACTTAGGGAATATGGTATGAGAATTATAGTTTAGTAACGAATTATGTCGTGGTGTACTTGACTTGTGGCATAAACCGAATGGATAGGTGGATTATATCGAACAAGTTTGAAGAGATAGACTACGCGAATTGCTAGTTTGAACGTGCGATATTGTTATCTCGAGGAATTGGTTGAGCAAAACTTACCGTAGGATGGCTTTGCTGAATGACTCGAACCCTTAGATTGAATGCTACGAATGCGAATAGGAGAAAACTATGCTCAAAGTTTAAAAATCGATGTGATGCGAGCTTGGGTAGAAAATCCCGCACTATAAACTTTGGTTTGACCTTAGGATTTGGGTCAATGTTGATATTATTTTTTGGGAACGGTGATTCCAATACTGATGGTTGACTTTAGTCTATAAAGATAGCCTATCGGCTAGGAGGACGTCCCTGTGCAAAGAGATAGAAATTATGCAATTGACCCTAGCAAGAGTTGTTGTAGTATTCTTGAAAAATCTTAAGAATTTATAGGATTGGATATTGGAATTGGTGGATAGAATAATTCAATTATGTGGAGACACTACTCACGAGGCTTGGCTGAAATACATATATTTTGAAGATGCCTTAAATATGTGCACGATCCGACTTAAGTGATAATAGAGGATTCTCTATCACGAGGCTTGGTTGGAATACATATATTTCAGGGACGCCTTAAATATGCACAAAATCCAACTAAGTGATACGTTGAATTCAAGTGAGACTAAAGAAACGGGAAGGTATCGATTATTTTGAAATCGTGTGTTTCAAAGAAAAATTGATGATAGTGCGACGTTGGATTCAAAATAAACTTGAATGTTGATTGATCGGATGGTTTGCCCTAGAACTAAGTTGTCCGTGTGTGCATCGAGTATAAATTATACCAAGTTTGAAATATAGTTGTTCGAGGTGAAAAATAAATAAGGCAAGAGCGTGGCTTGGATTGAAGAAACGCATAGATAGAGTATGTGCGAGAACCATTGGATACTGAATCAAGAGATAAGTCGATAAGTGTGTACTCAGTAAGTTTCAAGGATGAAACTTTTTCTGAGTGGTATATAATGTAATGCCCCGTCCCTTTCAGTTCAACCGGAGGAATCGAAATGCAACGACGTTTGAACTTAGCCATGCATCGGCTTGTACGAGGTCCCGCTCGATCGAGGCAACTCCTCACTCAAGTGGGTGGCTTCGGTGAACTTGCCTCAGCTTGGCCTTCACACTAATAATTGGATGTTTTCAATTGTACTAAGTATGTATGCTAATAAAAGGGACGAACCCACATAGCTAAAGGAAATAATCCCGTATGGATTGAAATGAGTATAGAACATGGAATAGTCGAGTTGCTACCAAGATATCATCCCACGATGGCTTTCAAATTGACACTCGGTCCTTTGTTCTGTGGCTTGGGAGAAAGAAAAGTTGGTCTATGTTGCCATAAGGCTATGACTTAGAATAATCATAGGCGTCGCACGATATAAATGCTCGATAAAACATGCACTGTCCTACGTCCAATGCTTGGTATAGCATAATTGTCCCACAATTTTAATGCATGTTTCCACGGTGCAAGGCTTGGCATAGCCTTTGCTCGTCCTAGGGTTAAGTTGTATCACAGGGTTTATGGCACAGTCATGGATGATAAAGAATACGGTTGCTCAAGTTGAATACGTGCACGATCCCACGGTATCAAGGCCCATCGTATAGAGTATGACACAGTTTATGGGCACTTCAAAGGGACATGACTTGTTCAAGTTGAGCAGGAGGGCTATCAAAATAGTCGTTCCTGAGTTAAGTCACAAAAAAGAAATCCAATTAATTTTCATCTCATTCTATTCTATTCTCTTCTCTTCTCTTCTCTTCTTTTCTTTACAAGAGTTTGCTGAGTTTAAACACTTTCCAATCTAACTCTACAACTTCTAGCCAAGCAAGTGAAAACTCGGTTCGATCTAGAAGTTTGGTTCATGTTGTACAAAGACTTGAAAATAATTTTATATTTATATCAATTTTAAAGTAAGTGAGTCATTTGTATCAAAGGCTTGTGTTGTGAAGTTGCTCGTGTCTTCGGATCACAGCATGAGGTGTTTGTAAAAAGTTGCAACTGCTTCGGATCATGGCTTGCTTTTTACTGCATAGTGGATTAAACATCGAGCTAGAGTTCACGAGACTGGACTAGTCCTCTTAGAGGAAAACTAGTATAAACTTTGGTGTTTGCGTTTACCTTTATGAACTTCTTACTTTACATATTTATTTATTAATAGTCGGATATTGCCTGCATGTATCTGTTTTCTTACTGGCATAGTTTTTAATTAGGGATTGTCATTTTTGTTGCACACATGCACTCTATTTACCCCCTCTAGAGGTGCTCGACGTTCCTACACGAACATTAACTATTGCTTAATACATGTTAACTAGCTAAGGTTATCACAAGAATGCAAGTCGAGAAAGTTCACTGCCACCCATATTGCATGCATCCGGATCAGCAAGGGGGTCTAGTTAGCTTAACATAAAAATATCAAGTAATCATAACATATGAAACATACAACAAAAACCGCCACAATACACGCATTTGGTAGGTGTCATGTTCGAGTCCCAAAATACGTAGGACTATGTTACGTAGCAATGACCAGCTACGTATCAAGTGGAACCCAAATCAACTTAAATATGTATATGTATTATTCGCGTCATGCATGACAACTAACGATATAAAACATCCAAGTACATCCATAATACTATCTATGAAATATAAACTATTTATAACAAGAAATAAGAACGGAAGAATATGAGGAATGTAACAATTAAGTATACCTGAAATTCGAGTACTAGTCCCTAACAATTCTACAAAAGTCGCTCAACGATAACCTGAAAGTAGACCAGACCATCAAATGAACGTAACAAGATACACAATATGCATATCGAATGTAACAATAATAACATGCAAGCAAAAAAGGACATATACACAAAAAACAAGTACAATTAATTGGTTGGCATGCCATCAAAAACAACCACTAAGAAAAATAGCCTTCCTTGACGATTTATTTGTTGACGGTCATGGAAAACTGTCAAGAATAGGGGTTATTATGACGGTTTTAGACATGTCAAGAAAATACCCTTTTTTATGTTATGTATCAAAACTTTAACTTTACCCGAATACTTGACAGTTTTAGAGGAAACGTCAAAAAAATCCGTTACATTACTTGCCGGTTTGTTGATAACCGTCAATTAATATGTGCAAAAAAATTGTCGTACATATTTCAGCTACCATTCTAGTAATTTTTTCAAAAAAATTATATTCTAGAATATATGTTGATGGTTCATATTTAGGAACCACAATCTTAATCCCCCGACCCTCTTTTTTTTGTGCCTATCCTCTTTCCATCCTCTCCTTCTTCTCCATTTCTCCTCCCTAAGAAATTCCACACTCCTTTTCCTCCACCAATAAATCAGAGAGAGAGAGAGAGCCCCTCTCATAGAAGAGGTTCGATCTCTCCTCCTCTTCCTCTTCTTCTTCCAGATCTGAATTTTTTTCCATTTATGACACAACTAGATGCTGTTACAGTGACAAAGGGCACACAACTTGATGTTGGAGTGTCATAGTTGTGCTTTATTTAGGGTTTTGATGGTGTTTGCACTCGTTGCAGATCGAGATCTAGCGATTGAGGGTTTCATATGGTGTTTCTTTGGATTGGGGAGCTTTTTCTAGGGTTTTGAAGCGCAGTTCCTCTCAAATGCTTGAGTTTTATTGCTCTAGAACTAGAGGGCTAGCTTTCTTGTAGCAGTATTAGATTTGGGGGAGGGTCAGGGATTCCGATGTCGTTGTTGTAGTTTCTTCTCTACAAGGAAAATGTATATTGCTTATTTTACATGTTGGTTCAAGAGATGAACTTTTGTAACTATAAGATGAAATGGTGTATCATGCCAATTCAGTGTTGCTACATCCATTTAGGCATTCTTCGGGCAACAACAGACTTCCAATCATGTTAGAAAGACTCATAAGGAACCAAATTCGTGGTAGTACGATTTATGATATATTTTGGATCTTATTTTATCTAAAAATAATAGAGCATTCAAACTATAAATATATGTGATACTTGTTATTTGTTAGATGTAAATCGGCTTCAGGTTTCTTATTGTGTTTCGTGCTCGGTTGGAGCTATATTCAAACCCTAACCATCAAGGATTTGGGGTTTACTTCTGGAATGCAAACCATATATTCTAAAATAACTGGGTCAGGTTATCGGTTACCATCAACAACCCTATATATAATCTGAATAGATTTGTAATTGTCCCATTTAGCTAAACAAATTCATAATCCTAAAGGGGGTTTGAACCATCAGGTTAATCATGGTTTATTTTTGTGTGATACTAACAAAAGGTGACTTTATTTATTTGTTTTTAACTGAGTTATTTATAGGAGCGTATTTTGGGCAAGCTTTTTTCTGATGACTTTCCTTTCTATATATAACATTCCAATGCTTAATTGAGTTGATATTCATCTTATTAAGTGAGATGGGGTGTGACAAATCAAAAACACATGGAAAACATTTGGTAGGCCTTGATCACAAAACTTTAAACTGTTGTTCCAAACTTTGAAGAAGTTGTTAAATTAGTAAAGATGGGTATCGTAATGCAAGCCCTCTCAATTTTGATCAGATTTCAGTGGTGTAATGAGGCCGACAGAGGCTTCACGTGGCCATAGAAGGCACAATAGTAGGTATGTACAAATAAATTTTCCTTTTTTCTATTTTTCCATATTCGACCATGTCCAGGGCATGTCTGCAGCTAATCGAATGCTGGAAATGGTGGGACATGTCTGGATTCGAATCTGAACCGTCTCCCAAGAGAATCTATGAATCCGTATCAGTTTCGAATCTGACACTGATTCGGCACATAGTAGGTATCGGTTAATCCGATACATAATAGAATATAGTATATCATATGGTAAAGTACACATCGTGTATGATAGGATACTAACAACATACGTAAGTACTATATAAAAGCTAATAGGTTTATTAATATGTTCATCTATTATTGGGCTTGTTAGATCATCCTTGTGGTCAAATGTTTTTCAGAGTAGTGTAGGAATTGTAGGTACTATTCGAGAAGAAAATTTGATTTGCACTTCTTCCAAGTCATATTGATATAGGTTTAATTTATTTTTCTTTTCAGTTGGATTCCTCAGGGAAGTTATAAGACTTCGTCTCACTAAATTGTAAGTTAATATGATCATAAATTCTCACGTCCCAAATTAAAAGTAGAATATGAGAAAATGACGACAATCCTGACCCTTTAAAGTTGTCAGACATATATAAGAAATTTCTAATACTTCCAAAAGTTATCATCAACAATTCCTAATAATTCCTTACGAGGTTGTGAAAACAACTAGGCGCTAGTTGGAAGGGCACCTTTCACTAGCGCCTAGCACGTATAGGCGAGTGCCTAAGCGGCCGCCTAGATCTAGGCGGTTCAAAAAAATAAGAAATATCTAAAAAAATCTACTTATAATTGCAGAAGAAATCTATAAATCCCCAAAACATGCATACTTGGGTATCAGGGGGGCTAGGCAGGCGTCGGGCGGACACAAGGCGCTAGCGCCTAGGTGCGGCTGTAATGACCATTGTTCGTATTACGTATTTTGGAATACGTGTACGTATGTGGACCCGTATTGCATGTCTCCTTGGTTGGTTCGGCCCAACTTGACTTGGTTCGGCTTGGTTTTGCATGATTCGGTTTTGCTTAATTTTAATGTGAACCAAACCACTCCCACTTAGCACTACCCTCTTCATTAAATATTCTACCACACAATTCTCTCTCCTCATTAACTCTTATTCTTCTCTACCATTACTTCTCCACCAACCTGAGAGAGTGGAAGGTTTTGGCAAGTGCACCTTGCTTCATGGAGGAAGTCCATTTTTATTGTTCTATTGCCTTCCTCATGTGTTTCTAACCCACTTTAGTACTTGGCATTTTTTATTTCCATGGTTAAATTCTTGTAAACCTAGCTTTGTGGTATTTTCGGTTTCCAGGTGTTTTGGTCTATCAAACTTGCATATTTTTGCTAGTTGATGGCCCCATGTTGCAGAGAATTTCGTTTGGTCCAAATTTGACCTACGCGAAATTGTTGAGCCGCATGGGCATTTTCAGCACTTGGCCGCATGCAACTGCCAAGTGAGCCGCATATGCATTATTTAATGCATGTGCTGGCAAGCTTGCTTGCATGATAATTATTAAGGCATGTGTTCTCTAAATGCATTATTTAATGCATGAGTTAGCAAACTTTGCTTGCATGTACATGTACAGTAGCTAGCCGCATGCCACTTTAATGCAAATCCTGATGCACGCATTAATTAATGAATATTCTATTGCATGCCTCTTTAATGCATAATCCAATGCATGCATTAATTTAATATATTTGCTAAAGAATGCATTAACACATGCAAGCATGCAAATGCACTAGCCTGTGAATTTTGCTTGGAATACCAAGCCAGCTGCATATGGCTTGGTAATGCATTACTTTAATGCATTGTTGTCACATTCTTAATGCATTGTTCATGCATTTGTCATTACATGCTTTAATGCATTGATTAATGCATTTTGGAATAGCCAGCCGCATATGCCCTTAAGGCTTTAATATTTAATACCTTCCTAATGCATTACTTAAATGCTTTAATGCATTTAAGGCTTTAATATTTTAATATTTAATGCTTTAAGGCCTTTCTTTGGCACCGGCCGCATAGCCTTTCCCTAATGCATTTAATGCATATTAATGCATTTCCTTAGTGCATTTCCTTAATGCATTTATTACTGCATTCTTTTGGCACCAGCCGCATAGGGCTTAAGAATCATTACTGGCCGCATGTTAAATAGTGAGCCGCATATGGAGAACGAAATCAGCCGCAAGCATGCTAGCATACATTTAATATATATTAATATATTATATAGTATATATTAATATATTTTTTATATTAATATATATTAATATAATGTATTTAATGTATTTAATATATTTAATACAAATTGCCTGCAAGCATGCATGCTTATATTTAACATGCTTATATATTTTGCTCAACCGTATATGGCTAAGTGACTGCTGGCCGCATGGAAATTTTCTCGAGCCGCATGAGTCCCCCACAGCCCTTGTCCCTTCTAATATTTAATTACTAAATATGTGCTGTGCCAAATTAATTGCTTCCTGATACGATGGTGACCCGTTGTGGTGCACTTTTGACATAACATGATAGTGGCCCGAAGTGGCGCACTCCTGACAGTGGACATGACATAATATATATATTTATATTTTGAAGGCTGTTGCGACGGCCTGGACACCGTGGGTTATCGTGTTTGTACAATTGAACCGATAGTGTTTGCATCATGTCTAGGACAGGGATCCCTGAGTTCCACGGTCAGGGGTACCTACTGTAAATGGCTAAGGCTAATAACTAGAATAATTCAGTAGTCATGAGAGATTTTCTCCAGCTACAGGCGATCCCGTTATCCCGGCCACCATTGTGGACTTGCAGCCTGCCGATGAGTAGGGCACAAGTCTAGATTCACTGGTATATGGAAAAGATCGAGGTACTGCTTAATGAACCCAAGTCACCTGGATAACCTAGATTAGCTGCAGGGCTTGTGGCTGGAGGAACATCTCACTGCATGTATGTGAAAACCCTAGTTAGCTAATATAGAAAGCCGTAGTCACTGATTGGCCGGGAGCGATTGTATGGTGCAGTTTCAGTACTCGATTATTGTAGGCTTGATCGCGTGATTGTCACTTTTAACAATAAAGATCAGGGGCTAAGTTTTGCTCAGGCGAAGGGTTACAACCCCGGTCCTTGTTTGGTTTAAGGGTTGTAACCTGGCTCCCGGAGCAGTTCTGAGTCCTCTTTTCATTTAGTGTATTATTGCACCCCACGTCACGCTTGTAATGTTTTACCTTACCAACAAGATTTGGAGACGGAGTTCTATTCAGGTAAAGGGTTACAACCCCGGTCCTTGTTTGGTTTAAGGGTTGTGATCTGGCTACTTGAATGGTTCCCTCGTACTCCATTATGACTGTTGTTATTCTTTTACTTTCAGTTCTTTTAACTGCTTTAATATATTTTCTGATGTGCTGGTTTTAGTTCCTAAGTGAAGTCTCCTTTGTGTCACTTGCTCTTTCTGGGATCTGACCCAGCTGGTTTTATGTGGCCAGATTTTGGAGCAGCTTCAGAGGATCTACCGACCTTCCAGCCCGATGGTGACCACCAGGCATAACCAGGGCAACGAGTGGGTTTATTTTTGCTCTCCCACTCTATTATAAAAATTTCATTTTGAGGCGTTTAGCGGGCGAGCACAAAACATGATAAGGTTCCATTTGGGTTGGTCCTGCAGGTTGACGAGGTACAAGGGCTTCAAAGAAGGGCATAAAGGATTCTTGTGCAACTGACTTGGCGGCCAAATTTTGTTGCGGGTATACAAATACAAATTAAGCCACCAATGTGAGTAAACAAATAACAATTTCGTAGAAGTGTGTATGAGTTGATTGTTTAACCCCCCCAAAAAAGTTTTGAGTCAAATGCACTAGATTACCTGGGGAAATAGGACTTTTTGTTTTCAAGTTTTATAGGGCAAGGCCGTTTATCATAGACCTTGGTCTGTATAGTTTGCAGACATGTTTTTGGGCCATAGAGAAAAGGAGTTTACCCACTGCATTTAATCTCTTTAGGTAAGTGTATTTGTTATATTTTTCTTCATGTATCTAAGTATCAGAATCGAATATGGGTACAAAATCTGGTGATTTTTATATGAAACATAGATTTTTAATGTGACCACAAAGCAATTCTTTTATTTCTTAATTGACTAGTTTTATTACTTCCTTTATTTGTGGAGATGAGGAAGAATTTTTACCACTGTAAACTATAAATCCTACCTTCACATGTTAAGATAACCTCTTCAAATTATTAAGAATTTTGGTTAGGGAGATATGCTAGTCAATTTGCATAGAATGTCCTCTTCGGCAATATATATGCCGGAACCCGATCATGGGAATATCCTTTGGGAACAAGACTTGGTTAGAGTAGGGAAGAAAATCCATGGCCGCTTAGAACTTGAGAGGAAGTAGCTAGCTAGTGAAGACTGGAATGAGGAGCTAGAGAAGTGGTTTCAGAAGCAATGCAATCATCCTTATATAGGGGAGAAGTGCACCTAGCTATCATTTTTTACATGCATACATAAATAATGTACATATTATTATGTAGGAGATGCGGCCACTTGTTTTATGTGATGGGTCAGAGCAGTGAGAAGTGCAATAGTAGGACCAGTCAAAGGAAGTGAGAAGGGATGTGACATTATTTATATATTTCTCTAATGGTGCAAGCACAAAGCCAAAGGGGGATGCACTAATGGCCTAATTGCATGCCATGCACATAATTTTTGGGTGTTTGTTTCAAATCAGTGAGGAGAAGGGAATCTATCTAATCTATTATTCTCAGTGCCAGGGTTAAAATGTGACATTTAATGGGGGCTATAGACAAGATGAAAGCATGAAGAAGCATAAGACAAAATACACTCTTTGTTTCACTTTAGACGTGTGCATATATACTTTCTGCAGAGTAACTATTGGTAGTTGGTGAGGACCTGCAGGAGCCCTCCTCTACTGATGGTAGCAATACTGACCATGTATCAGCAGATATTTCCACCGCCAACTGACTTCTCCTTTGGAGAAGCTACTGCAAGTACAGCTCCTCATGTGTCACCTATGTGTGAGGTTATTCCTTGGCTTGTGATATACCAATTCTTGAATTACTACTACCAGTTTCTTAGGTACTTGTATTTATGTTCCACAGATTTTTCTAATTAATTGTTAGATAGTTGGCAGGTTGCATTAGGCGATATACCTGAGAAATTAATTACGGATTACAATGTTGATCCCTTGCCAACAGGAAAGCTAAGGTTTTCTTCCATAATCTTTTCTTGGTAATTTAGACTAGTTTTTTTTGTTTCCATAGAGACGTGCCCATTTCTTGAAGGACTCTAAGAACTCTAGAAATTCCTTGGGACAACATAATAATATGTTTATTATGCTATGCATGTAGTTTTCTGATACTTATCTATTAGTTATCATGTAATTTGTAACTATAATATTTTCTTGTACGATTTAATGTTGCATTCTCTATATTGTATAGGCTGGTCTGTTATTCATCAATTATCAAAAAAGTTGAAAATTATTCGGAGGTTTGATAGGTATGAGATTGCTTCTTCTCTAACTAATTCTTCTCCAAGTAATGCAAACTCTCCTAGGCTCCTATTACTACCCAGGCTGTAATGCATGTGGTCCGTATTACGTATTCTTGGAATACGTGTACGTATTTTATCTTGCATTACATGATTCCTTGCTTAGCCTCCTTCTTGGCTTGGTTTATTTCCTGGGTTGGTTCGGCTTGGCTTTGGTTTTGCCTTGGTTCATGATAAACCAAGAGTGAACCCCTACCTACCACCACCTTTAGTATTTATTATCCATTCTTCCTTCTCTCTCTTTATTACTCTTTTCTTTCCTCCATTAACTCCTTCACCTACCAGAGAGAGAGGGGTCTAGGCAAGTACAACTTGCTTCATGGAGGAACTCTAATTTTATTGCTTCATTCTCTTCCTTACACCATTTTAACTTACTTTAGTACTTGGCATTTTTACTTTCCATGGCCTAATTTTTGTAGATCTAAGTCTATTTTATTTTCGGATTTCTTGAGTTTTGATCTACTTAATCTTGTTATTTCTAAGTTTTGATGGTTCCATGTTGTGGAGAATTTTGTTCTGCCCCATTTTAACCTATAGAAGTTCGGATTTGGGCTCCGGATGATGGAGTTATGGAGCTTGAGAACTTGGCTCCTATGGTGTTCTTCTTCTCGAAATTTTGGAGAAGATGAACTGTGCTTTGACTTGACCGCATGAATATTTCATGCGGCGAGTGTTCTTTTAGCTGCATGACTGGAAGAACTTCAGGCCGCATAAGCCTGCTCTCATCCTTGGCCGCATAGACCGAGTCATTCTTGAGCCGCATGGGACTCTACCCCTTTTTGAGCCGCATGTGCCCTCCCCTTTCCTGGCCGCATGGGACCCCGCTTCTTCTAGCCGCATGGATTCTCCAGCCACATCTAGCTACGTAAACCCGCTCGACCCCAGCCGCATAAGACTCCGCTCCTCTTGAGCCGCATAGGCCCTGCTTCCCGCTAGCCGCATAGACCTGCTTCCCGCTTGCCGCATGAGGCTCAACTTCTTGAGCCGCATGCAACCCACTTGCTCTCAGCCGCAGGAACCCTTCCCCCTTCAGCCGTATATGCTCAACTCTTCCCGCTAGCCGCATATGCCTCCTTCTCCGTGAACCGCATGGGCTTTGGACCCTGAGCCGCATGGACCCGCATCAGTCCGACCTCGTGGGTTCATATTCCTTGGCCGCATGAGCCCCTGAATCCCGAACCGCCCTGAACTGCATTAACTTGATTTCTGAACCGCATAGGCTTTGGATCCTGAGCCGCATGGCCCCTCCCTGTACCTTGCTTTAATGATTAGTGGCCCGTCGTGGCGCACTCTTGACCAGTAAACTTGACATAATAACCTGACATGATATATCTTGATGAGCTGTTGCGACGGCTACCTGACATGACATGACCTGTATAAGTAACCTGGACACCGTGGGCGATTATGCTTGTACAAATAATCCAGTCATATCTTGCATCATGTCTAGGAGGGGACTCCTGAGTACCACAGTCAGGAGTACCTACTGAAATGGACTAAGGCTAATAACTAGATTAATACATTAGTCATAAAAAAATCTCCCAGCTACAGGCAATCCCGTTACCTGGACGTACCTGGGATCTGTAGCCTGCCGTCGAGTAGGGCACATTTCCAGCACACTGTCATGTATTGCACCCTTCAAGCTACCTAAGGGTACATGCGTTTCCTAGACGATGTACCCACTTGAATTCAATCCCTAATTTTCGACCTGGGTAACCTGGATGGTCTGTAGGGCTTGTGGCTGTGGAATGATCGTACTGCATCTTGCTAGTAACTAGACCTGTGATAACCCTAGCTAGTTAAAGTATCAAGCCGTACTTATTTGCTTGGCCGTGATTGTTGGATGGAGAATTATCAGTCTAGTCTTGCCTTGATCATGTATAGATTATTACGTGCTCTGACTTCTTATATTATCTTGCTGATAAATGGGAGAAGCCAAGTTCGGTTCAGACGAAGGGTTACAACCCCAGTCCCTGTTTGGTTTAAGGATTGTAACCTGGTTATCTGAATGGTCCCATGGTTATCTTACCGTATATCCTTGTGATGTTATATTTTCTCCAGTTTTTACTATATATTATTATCTTCTGTGCTAATTGCTGGTTTTAGTTCCTAAGTGAAGCTTCCTTTGTGGCACTTGCTCTTTCTGGGGTCTGACCCAGCTGGTTTTGTGTGGCCAGATTTCGGAGCAGCTCCAGAGGATCTACCGACTTTCCAGCCCGATGGTGGCGACTAGACGTAACCAGGGCAATGAGTGGGTTTATTTTTGATCTCCCACTTTATTGTAAAAATATTCTTTTGAGGCGTTTAGCCGACGAGCACCTGTTTAGCTCGATTGAATTTATTTACTGTCTGCCTACGAGCTGTAACATGATTGACAGATCCTAGGGTTGATCATGTATGACTAAACTCTTGCTAGTCCTAACATTTTATAATGACTAGCTTCATGATCAGCTGAATATGTAATATTTCGGACGCCTTATTATTGTATATTTAATGATCATACATCTTGTGACTTACTTACTTGCTTGTGATTGAGACACTAGGCTTGTTCATGACCATAGGAGACTGTTGACTTGTAGTAAACCCTCATGTATCTAGACAGCTGTGACCGTATAGCGAGATGGATTCTATTTTATATACGTAGCTGGCTATGTCTGCCCCCGCTCTCCAGTATTCTGGTTCTGGGATGTGACATGATTTAAGTGGTGGTCCATGCAGGTCTTGTAAATCAAGATATGTGAGGGTTTACCGAATAGATGTCTCAATCAGTATTCGCCTTTGATCTCTGCTTGTATCATCTGAATCCCTGGATTTCTGTCTTGATCATATGCTTGTATCGTTGATCTGTCCTGGTCCTTCCTTATTGTTCCCCATGTCGTCTTCTTCAGCGGCATTGTTCCTGGACCTGCCGGTCAGCAAGACGGAGCATTTTTCGTGGACCAGCCGCAACCAGGAGATCAAGTCCAGCATTCCGGAGTAGCCTCCAGAGTTGTGCCTTCTGACGGAGAGCCACCAATCCAGCCAGTTCAGCCTGCCGAGCCTGATGATGGCACTTTGGTAGGTCTTGTCAGGACTTTGATAGCTTCCCAAGATCGTCGTGGAGATGCCTTGCACCAGGCAGTGACGGATGCTCTAACCAGAGGAGGTCATCAGGGTAACAGTGCGGCCAACAGCTTCAAGCGCTTGAACCTTCCGTTCTTCGACGGTAGTGAAGATGCTATCACTGCGGATGCTTGGCTTCAGGACATCGAGGTGATTCTAGAAGCAGCCAGGACCCCAGTGAATGAGAAGGTAGCCGTGGTGCGCCTGCAGCTATTGGATCTTGCCCGCAGCTGGTGGGCGGCTCAGGCCGTTGGATTAGTAGCACCCATTGCTTGGGCGGTGTTCAGAGAAATATTCCAGACCAAGTATTTTGATGCTGTAGCTCGATACGATCTAGAGACGAGGTTCACCAATCTGAAACAGATGGGCAGAACGGTCGACGGATATGTGGCCGAGTTTTCAAGACTTAGTCGGTTTGCTCCTACCTTGGTGGCAACCAAGTATGATAGGGCCCAGCGATTTCAGCAAGGGCTTCACCTGGAGATTTTGTTGGCAGTTGAGTAGTTTGAGCATCATACTTTTGATGCAGTCTTGAGAGCAGCTAGGAGGCATGAGTATACCTCCCAGAGGATTGTGGATAGGGCCGGAGGTCGAAAGAGATCCCACGGCCAGATGAATCAGTCTTCAGCCCCAGCCCCGACAGCCAGGGCTTTGACTATTGGAGCTCCGAGGCGAGCGGCCTCAGTAACGTCGGTTCAGCATTCAACCCCGACGTACCCTCAGCAGCAGAAGCAGAAGCAGACTTCCGCAGTAGGATGTTCTCATTGTGGGAAGCCAGGCCATGTAGTGGCAGAGTGCCGCAGGACACAGGGATTGTGTCTGGCTTGTGGAGCAGCAGACCATAGGGTTGGATCCTGCCCGAATAGGGGTGGTTTATCATCGTCCAACCTTTCAAGCTCTTCGGTGAGAGGACCAGCTGCTGTCCAGCAACAGCAGCAGTATCCATTGCCGAGGCCCTTGCCGCCTCAGTCCCAGGTGTTCCAGCAGCAGAACCTCCAGCAGCATACTCAGGCCCAAGCCTTGAGTCAGAATAGGCAGCGAGGATTTCAGCAGAGGGGACCAGTACCCCGAGGGCATGGTCAGGCTATGGTGATGACCGCAGAGGAAGGATTGGCACCAGGAGAGTAGTGGCAGGTACTATTCTCGTCAACTCCTTTTCAGCTTTAGCTTTATTTGATTCTGGTACATCGTATTCTTTTATGTCTGCACGATTTGCTGTTTGTAAAAACAAAAGTTGATCTTTATTTCAACAAACTTTGTAAGAAGATTACAAGAATTCTGGGAAAGTACAACTATAGGAATCCGGTCTGAGTGACGACCGCTTTATCCCTTGGACGATATGAACTTTGAAGATGGTAGCCTCTGAAGTTGAAGGAAAAAAGCCTCTGAAGAATGCACAGCACTTTGGCAAGGACTCCTGATCTCTGGTGATGATCTCTGATCACTGTATGTGTGTGTGATCCCCTCTAGGAAGGACTTGAAACTCTATTTATAGAGTTCTGGAAATAACTACTTTTTAGTTATTCTGGACTGTGCAAGCTGGATTGCGCTGCATTGGACCGCGCAGACATCAAACTGCGCTGGCAGTTACTTGATCGTGGGCCAACTGTATTAGACACATGGCATTATTTGATTGAAATGCGCATGATCGTGTACAGACGGTTATCACGTAATGAGTCATTGATGGCATGAAGGCTACGTGTACTTTGTCAGTTATATTGATGGAGTGCGCCACCTGAATTGCGCTGGCATCGGATTGCGCTAGGATGGACCATGCTGGGATGGATTGCGCTGCAGGCAGATTACGCTGCATGTACAGCTGTCCTCGAGCACTGTGCTGCACGATAAACGAACAGTTTCCTCGTTCTCCGTGCTGTCAGTTGTCAGAAGATCTGATTCTCTGTCAGGTAATGATGACGATGCCACGTCAGCATGCACACTTGGATGAGTGCGCAGTTCAGCCTGCGCAATCGAATGGTTACGCAATCTGTCTTCTGCGCAGTTCACTTGAAGGATCTATAATTTGATTTTGATGACTTTGTTGATGGGTGCAACTTGATTTTTAGGACCTACAAGACCCCCTTCAAAGTTTGAAAATAGTCAAAGCTTCGAAATATATTGAATTTTGATTTGAAAATCAAGTTGCGCATATGATGACCTGTCTGCGCAATCGGAGGAATTAGCTCCTGTTTATCCGGCGCAATCTGAGGAGTTTGTTCATTCTCGAAAACTATAAATAGTTCTTCATTCTCTCTCTGCCATTCTTTACTTGCTTTGGAATTTTCAAAAGAGAAAACTTCCTGAACTTTCCTGATTCTCCTTTGTCTTTCTTCATCGATCTCCATGGCTCCAAAGCGATCTGCTGCTGAGAAAGGGAAGGCCCCCACCGAGTCCTCGACTCGTGCTGCACCGCGCCCTTCTCGTCATGAGGTGGCTCACCCAGCACTGTAAGGTAGACATCTGATCGAAAACCCCTTTTTAGGGTTCTTCGTCATTGCTGTTCCTTCAAACCGATCTCTTTTTAGAGATTTGGTTACGTTGCGCCGCCTTGTTTAGGGTTTCGGTTGCACAAAACCAATAATCTTCATTTTTATGAAGATTATTTTCTTGCACAATCGGTTAGAACGTGCTGGCAAAAGTCAGCGCAGTCTACTGATTTGCGCAAGGCTATCCAGCGCAAACTGATACTTTGCGCAAGTTATTCAGCACAATCTGATGGCTTGCGCAAGTGGATGATTTGGCGCCATTGGATAATTTGCGCATAGAAGCTATTGTTGTGCAATCTGATGATTGTGTAATGTGATTGTTGCGCAATCTGATGCTTGCGTAATCTGCTAACAGAATCTTTGATTTCACTTGTACTGAATTCTATTTTTTTCTGTTTGATGCAGTTAACATCAGAGAGGAACCTGAATATGAAATATTTGCAGGGTCCCTTGCTGAGCCGAAATTCAAAGAAGACTTATCCCATGTGCTCTTCCCACAATATGCTCTACCATCCTCTCGCCAAATTATTTTGATAGCTCAGGACAATGAGACCTTGTTAAGTCTGATGAATGGACAGCCCTTGCAGTCTGCTGACGCCATCACCCACAAGAAACCTATGTTCCTATTCGGCGAAGCCATTGATAAAAGTTCTCAGCCAAGACCCCGTATTGAGTCGAGAACTTTCCAAAGAAAGAAGAAACTGATCCTGTTACCGGACACTGCTAGATGCCTCCCTCTAGCACGATATGCTCATGCAAGCCATCCCAGGAGGATGGACTGGGACATTACTCCCCTTCAGCAGGCACGGACAGGAAAGATCTGTGTCAAGAAAGGCCCAAACAATAGAGACATGTTCTATAGCTCTTCTGAGCGACACAGCACTTTACTCAGAGGGTTGAAGCCAGGCTGTATCCCTCCAGAGAACTCGTCTTTGTTGCTGCCTGTGAGGATACCATCTTTGCTAATGAGTATGCAAAGGCGGAAGGCAGATATCCGAATCAGGTCATCCGGCTGACTGGTCTGGTGAACCCGGAGAACAGGAGGTGGAACTGCATAGCTAACTGGGTATTGGCTCAGTTTGAAGACAAACTTGAAGAGATCGAGCTTTATAATGCGGTATATGCTACCGTGTATAGCTTCCACCCAAACCCTCATCTGTTTCTGGCCCTGGCAGAGAGGTATAACTATAGGACAGGGACGTTCATGACGCCCTGCGGGGAGATGGGATTGGCCCTCCATGAGATGAAGTATATCTCATGCCTACCAACGAGAGACTTCCCTTATGAGGAGTATGTTCCCACAAACGAAGAGTTAGATAGACTACGTCGGGAAAATGCAGAAATGGTGGCTATCTTTGACGAACTTTTGTGCCATTACAACATATGTTCCCTGTACTACAAGAGCGGCTCTTCCGGCACATGTTATTCATCGAAGTGGTTGCCGTATCTTTTTCTTAACCATATCATTGAAAAAAAGACCAAGGATCATGACTCATACAACCCAACTTTCTTTCAACCTCTCAGCCACAGTGAAGTAATAAAACTGATGGAAGAGAATAAGAAGATGGATATCAAAGTTGTTGATGAACACCAATACCCTCCGCTCAAGCCCGGAGACTTTGTTGAGAGCTTTATAAGAATGGGCTACAGGTCCATGTCTAAAGAAGCCCAGCTGGCAGAATTTTTGACATACTGGCTCCGTCGTTTTGTTGTACCCGGAGCAAGTGCCGTGGACCACTTCTACCGTGAAGTACTCTTCGATGCCGTCTGGTTAGTCTTCGGCTGCCGGATGGATTTGCTATCAACGATGACCTGTAGAATAAATGCAGGTCTTCGTCTGTATGTCGACTCCATGATCAAATAGAAGGGTGAGAAGGAGAACTTCCCTAGACTGGAGTTGCCCTACACCTATCTATTCGGGTGGTTGCTTCTGCACCATCCATCTTTGATGAACCCCGACATGGGAGCAGTCGGTGGTAGCTTCCTTCGGAGATTCTCCCATAGCAAGTGGGTGTACGTTAGTCTGAAGGACTGCAGACGTGCCCTAAAACTTGGCAAGAGATGGAATTTTTATTGCTTTGTACCTCCAGCTGGTTATGAATTCATAGCAACAAATCTGGTTGACCTTGGGAGGCAACCGCTGGGTCGAGCAGCTTTCTACTGGCTGAAGGCGATCAGACCATCACATTTGGTATACAGATTTGAGAAGGAGTGCTATCTAGAACCATATTTGCCGAGTCGCTTCGCTCGTCAATTTGGGTACGACCAGTTCCATGTGGGCAACGCTATAACTTGCCTACAAAGAAAGGGGTACCTGATTGATGGGGCCAGAGCATGGGCCTACTACAACGCTCGAGACACTAGGACAGTGTTCTCAATTCCAAACAAGAATGATAATGGCCTTAGAATGTTATACACATATTTACTGTTTTATACAGCTGCCAACACTTTCGCCGAGAAATTCAGTCTGGTGGATAGCTTCGCGATGGCGACGCAATTAAAGAAAGGAGCAACTGCTACATTAGCTCCAGCAAATGATGAACAACATGAACCGGTAGATGATCCATTAGAAGCTTCCAGGGAAGCAAACTTCCCTGAGGAAGTAAATCAACCACTGAGAATTTCTCTGAAAGTTGTTAAATCTCCGGCCAGAGAGAGGAAAAGAAGGATTGGCGAACCTTCTTCCCCAGCTGCAAAGAAGAAACTTATCCTAGATCAACCAGAGAAAGTTACTACTAGATCACAATCCCGACAGATGGCCGAGTCAATCCAACGAGAAGAGGCAACCACGCCGACTTCTATTCCAAAGTCGGTTGATGTAATAGATGTGGAGAGCCCAGAAAGGCCTCTTCATAGAAAGAAGCAGGCTATTAGAAAGAGAAAGAAAGTGAGCCTATCCTCGATGGTGGTGAATGCTGCTGCTGGGATTACTATGTCATCTCCTACTCTTGCCTCTGAGCCTAGTCCAGAGCAGAGAGAGGAGACTGAACAGAGAGAGGAGGCTGCACAGAGAGATAAGGCTGCAGAGCCCAGGGAAGATGAAGCTTTACGATCTCCTTCGCCAGCAGTAGACACTACTCAGCTTCCTGTCACACTAGGAACAGTCCACGAGGAGGAGGATCATTTAATGATTGAAGCATTAAACGATTGCGACTTCGGTCTTCGAGAAGATACTGATCATACCGCTACTACTGCCAGTGAAAAAACTCCTGAGGATAATGAAAGTGAGGAGAGTACATAATCAGAGGCTGTTGATGATACACAGAATCCTGAAGAGGACATTGAAGTCCATATATCTCCCAAAGCAGCTGATGACACCCTGGATCCTGAAAAGGATATTGAGGTGCAGATATCTCCAGAAAAGATTGCAAATGAGGAAGTGGCTCTGGAGGAAACTCCTACTGTTGATCCCAAAGGTATAAAATGAAATTATCAATCTTCTTTTCATAGATTAATAGCTAACATCTCTATCTTTTGATCCATGCAGAAATTGAATCTTCCCCAGCTCCTCCAGTATGCACGAATATAGTACCTGTAATGACGATAGCTAGCAGCAGTCGTCATTTGTCAGGTGGCTCCGAGGCAGGCAGTAGCCAGGCAGTAATGTCTGAGGCTACTTCTTCTAGACTGGAATCTGGGCCAGCAGATGACCGAATCATCACTGAACCAAGCCATGGTAAGATTTCTTTTACTTTTGATCTTTTCAATAGCTGTAAATGACAGACAAACTGATAAAGTTTATCTATTTTTGCAGAGGAACAACCGGGAGGAGCGACCAGCTCTAGTTTAGCTCCCTTATTTAAAGAGCCTTCCGTCCAAGTGGCTGAACGTCCTACTGCTTCATCATCAACAGGAGTCGCTGCTACTCCTGGTGCTTTGGCCACCAACCAATTTGTTATCAGCTCTTTCACCAACTTCTTCTTCAACTCTTTGGGACCCTTAATAGATAGGGTGATAGAGAAGAAAGAAGCTGATTTCTCTACAGTTAGAGGTCCAACCTCTTACTTGATTAATGCCATCCGCAGCCAAGGGGATGAAGCTCGGGCTACTTTCCTTGATCATATATTGCATGAGTTGGAGACTTCAGTTGAGAGCTACAAAGAGCAAAGAAAGGGAGAAGTAGAGCCTCTGGTGCAAGCTAAATTTGAACGAATGTCTCAAGAGGCCGCGGTTGAGAAAGTTAATTTCTAAGTTCTCTTGGATACTTTCACTGCCAAATCCACTGAGTACAACTCCAAAGTAGAAACAGTGGCATCTATTGCTGAAGAGAAAGAAAGGAAAGTTGCTGAATTGCAAGCAAAAATTGCCCGTCTTCAGGAAGAACTGAGACTTGCCCAATCAACTCTGGAAGATGAAGCTGCCCAACATCAAGCTGCAATTCAACAACTTGATGTTCTGACTCAAGAGAGAGATGAATATGCTGCAGCTCACCAAGCTGAAGTCACTCGCAGCCTAGTAACCCTGCCAACCTTCGATGATAAATCTGGGATGGAAGAAGCTAGGAAACGAGTGATGGAATCTCATAAAGAGCGACTACAAATTTTGAAGCAGCAGATGACCAATTTGATGACACCACTGGCTGTGTAGAAGGATCTTTTGTATGTTCTTGTTTTTCATGATATATGTCTTTGTAACGTCTTTCATCTTTGATCAATAAAAAGACATTTTTGTCGCTCTATTATTTTGTTGCATATCTTATTCAGATATAAATAATAGAGATAGAAAATATATTCAGAGGTACAAGACATGATATATTTCTTGATTCTGGAAAATAATCATATTCAATTATATCTGCTCAGAGGTAATATGGACATATAATTTATTGAATATCATTATTTTAATAGACAACTTAATCAAAGATGACAAGTTGCTGATAAGAACGAACTGAATGATTCGTCAAGGTAAATGAACGAAATGAATCGTCGGATGAATGTAATAAACGGACGAGCCGTCAAATGATGAACGGGTGAACTGTCAAGTGAATGTGATGAACGGACGAACCGTCAGATGATGAACGGGCGAACCGTTAAATGAATATGATGAACGGACGAACCGTCAGATGAATGTGATGAATGAACGGGTAAACCGTCGGATGAATATGACGAATGAACGGGTAAACCGTCGGATGAATATGACGAATGAACGGGTAAACCGTCGGATGAATATGACGAATGAATGGGTAAACCGTCGGATGAATATGACGAATGAACGGGTAAATCGTCGGATGAATATGACGAATGAATGGATAAACCGTCGGATGAATATGACGAATGAAACGGTAAACCGTCGGATGAATGTAATGAACGGGCGAGCCGTCAGATTATGAACGGGTGAACCGTCAAGTGGATGTGTGAACGGACGAACCATCGAATGATGAACGGGCGAACCGTCAAATGGATATGATGAATGGACGAACTGTTAGATGCATGTGTTGCTTCATAGTTTTATGATTATCTGTCTATAAATAAAACAGAAAATCAGATGAGATAGTCACTTTCACTTTTTAACATAAAAATGTCGTCTGGAGATGCATCTAAGAAGGCTGAGATCCCCCCGAAGGTGGAAGCGGGTACTGAAGAACGTCCAGTTGAGCCGGCTCAACCAAAGCAGATAGCAGCGGGCGAAGGTTCATCTGCCCCCAAACCGCCAAAGGACATCTTGGACTTCCTTCTCGAACCAAGCAAGACTGAAGAAGAAGATGCCCTGAGGATAGCTGCTTGCAAGTTCCTGGTGGGTTCCAGCAAGAATGTTCTCGACTCTTTTGCTGATCATATTTTTGATAAGGATGGTAGTGGCCCGCGTCCCAATTTTGAAAAGGATGATAGTAACCTTCCTTGATATTATGTACTATCATTCAAGATGAAATAAAATTGAATTTCATTTATGAACTTGTCTGATAACTACAATCAATATCTGTTACATTTATACATAGTATTTCTTGAGGAATTTGCTATTGATAGGCATCATTGCAACTCGACCGTCTAGTTCTGTGAGTTGATAAGCTCCATTTGAAAAGACTTTGCTTACAATGTATGGCCCTTCCCACTTTGCATCGAACTTGCCCTTACTCGAGTGAGTCATAGTCATAGGACGTCTGACGGTTAGAACGAGCTCTCCTTTCTGAAAGGCTCTGACCTTAACTTTGCGGTTGAAAGTCTTTAAGATGCGGGCTTGGTATAACTCAATATGCTGTTGAGCCAACAGCCGCTTCTCGTCGAACGCTTCTAACTCCTGAAGTCGGAGAAGGTCGTTGTTCTCTGTCGTGAGCTCGTTGGCGATAGCAATCCTCAAAAACAGAATTTGGAGTTCCAGAGGTAGAACTGCTTCACAGCCGTATACCAAAGAGAAGGGTGTACAGCCTGTAGGGTTGCGGACCGTAGTACGGTAGGCCCAAAGTCATTCCCCAAGCTTTTCACTCCAGTTTCGTTTGTTAGTAGATACAAACTTTTTGAGGAGCCTGATGATAGTCTTGTTGAAAGCCTTCAGCTAGGCCATTAGCAGCAGGGTTGTAGGCTGTCGAAGCGATATTGTCAATTCGGTGATCGTCACAGAACCTTGTGAACTTTTGACTGATGAATTGAGGTCCGTTGTCGTGGATGATTCGTCGAGGTACACCAAATCGATAGATGACATGGTGTTTAACGAAGTTGATGACGCTACTGGTTTTGACTTCAGCCAATGGTATAGCTTCGGTTCATTTGGAGAAGTAGTCGGTTATTGCCAGTACGAACCGATGTCCTCTAGATGAAGGAGGATTGATGGGACCGATGATATCCATGCCCCAAGCTTCAAAAGGCCAGAAACCAGCAGTCGGATGAAGGAATTCTGACGGTTGATGAATAAAATCTTCGTGGATTTGACAAGCTCGACATTTTCTCGCATATTCGATGGCATCAGATACCATAGAGGGCCAGTAGTGACCCATGAGTCGAATATGATCCTGTAATTTAGGACCGGGTTGATGTGCTCTGCAGACACCGTCATGAACTTCATGTAATACTTGCTTTGCTTCATCACCAGCAAGACAACGCAAGAGAAGACCGTCATAAGTTCGCCGGTAGAGAGTTTTGGTGGTCTGATTGTAGTAGAATTGTAGCGACCGCCGACGAATACTCGTAGCCTCCTTGGGATCTTCAGGGAGTATGTCATGGACCACGAAGTCGATGAACGGAGTTCTCCAATCTTCACTGATAATATTGATCTCAGTAAGATTACTGAACTCAATATTACGATTGTTTTCGATGCAGAACAATTCTCGATTAGAGACAACCACCACCTGTTGTCTTATAACAGGTATGGCTAAGACTGCTGTAAGATTGGCCAAAGCATATACTTCAGTATTGCAAGCCCGGCGAACATATTCAATGAAAAAAGCCTTGAACGATGTAGCTATATGAGTCGCAGCTTCAAAGTAGGGTACTAGATTTTGATGGCGAACTTCATAAGTCCCTCTAACCTGATTAACAACCAGCTTAGAGTCACCATAGACTTCAAGATACTCGACGTCAAGTTGTTTGGCTAGCTGAAGGCCGATGAGTAGGGCATTGTACTCTGCCACGTTGTTGGAGCAAGGCTCATCTAGGGAGTATGCTCTTTGGATAGCTGACCCGTCTGGAGAAACAAGGACAAATCCAACTCCTGCGACAATGGCACCATTGGTTCCGATCCTGGATGCACCGTCAAAGAATAGACGCCAAGTAGAAAATTCATCGGAGATTGTATTAGATTCCAATATTTCGTCTGGAATTTCATCATAGAGTTTGGACGTCTCTGGAACAGGATGAGCTGCTAAGAAATCCGCCAGTGCTTGACCTTTGACAGACTTTTGAGGGACATATACCATGTCATATTGGGCTAGCAGAATGGCCCATATAGCCAGCCGAGAATTGAGTGTGCTAGGCTTCTTCATCAGAACCCGAAGAGGATTAACTCAGGATATGACATGAATAGTTTGGCCAATGATGTAATGCCGAGTCTTCTGAACAGCAAACATAAGAGCTAGGCATTCCTTTTCGACCAGACTATAACGATGTTCAGCACCAATCATAGTACGACTGAGGTAGTAGATGGCTTGCTCGTGGCCTTCTTTGTTCTTTTGGGCAAGTAAAGCACCCAATGAATGATCCATAGCCCGGACATACATTAAGAATGGTATGCCCGAGATCGGTGGCACCAAGACTGGTGGGTTCATGAGATATCGCTTTATGTCGTCAAATGCTTGTTGACATTCTTCAGTCCAAATGAAAGATACACCATTCTTCATTAGTTGAGTAAATGGTCTGCAGCGTCCAGACAGATTCGAAATGAATCTCCTGATGTACGCAACTCGACCTTGGAATCCTCATAGCTCTTTTAGGTTGCGTGGAGGACGCATCTCTTGAATGGCTTTGATCTTCTCGGGATCCACGTGTATACCCTTAGAGGTTATGACGAAGCCGAGAAATTTGCCACTAGAGACACCCAAGAATGACTTAGTGGGATTCATTTTGAGTTGATGTTGGCGCATGAGATTGAAGATAGTTCTCAGGTCTTGGATGTGATCTTTCTTTAGACGACTTTTGACAGCAATATCATCAATGTAGCATTCGACGGTCTTGCGAAGATGATCTCGAAAGATGGTACTCATGGCTCGTTGGTATATTGCACCAGCATTCTTGAGACCAAATGGCATGACAGTATAGCAATAGACTCCGCGAGAAGTGCAAAAAGAAGTGTATTTTTCATCTTCAGGATTCATCCGAATCTGATTGTATCTAGAGAATCCGTCCATGAAGGATATTCGCTCGAACCCACAAAGTATTGTCGATCATGACATATGTGATAGGGAGAGAAAATTTATCTTTTGGACATGCTTCATTAAGATCCCGAAAGTCGATGCAGACTCGAACTTTGCCCTTTTTTTTAGAACTGGGACGACATTGGCTACCCAATCAGGATGCTATTCTTCTCGGATAAAGCCATAAGCGATGAGCTTCTTAACTTTATCGTCGATTACGTCCATCATTTCTGGCTTGAAGTGCCGTTGTTGCTGTTTGACCGGTTTTGCATTCGGCAAGATGTTCAATTTATGAGTAGCAACTTTAGTATCTAGACCTGGCTTGTCTTCGTAGCTCCAGGCAAAGACATCAATGTATTCTTTAATCAGAAGAATTAATTCTTGCTTATCTGCCTCTGGAAGGTTCTTGCTGATGAATATTGGACGAGGTGACCCGCTCTCTCCTACATTAACTTGAACTAATTGATCTTCAGTAGGAGGTTCCCTTTGTTCGAATCGGAGTTCCCATTGGGTATCCATTCGTTGAGCCTAAGGATCTGTTTCAGGACTTTCTTCGATATCCTCATCATAGCCTTCTGGAAGTTCAACGGAGACCATGTTAGAAGATACAGTCAATCGATGAACTTGACCGATGCTGGTGTCAGAATCCCATAATCTGGAATCAGAAGAGTTAGAGTGCTCTTCACTATCGGATTCGGAAGCTGCTGGGGATAATACTGGAGGAGAAGCATATCCGAGACCTCTTTTGGTCCTGCTGTAGTACATTTCTGACTTCCCTTTCGGCACAGCCGTACGGATAGGAGTTTTTCTACCCTTGCCGTAGTTGAGGCCACTTTTGAAGTCGTAACCCATCTTTCGGATGATGTCTTTTGATTGTTGACTGTAACGACGGAGTTGAAGATGCCGCGTATGATTACTTTTGCTATCATCCGTATAGCTGAATTTTTGTTCCAATCTTTTACTAAAAAGTATTGGACTCTCGCCTTTCTTACGAGCGGAAACAATACGATATAAATCCTTTGGAAGTTCGAGTGAGACTTCTGTTTGAAGAGATTGTACAACTCCCATCGTAAATGATTGAAAGCTATCTAACATATCCAAATAGCACTTAGCATGATAAACGACATCAGTATACTGGAAAGTAGATGCTTTTTTATTGATTTGTACATTTGTACTTACAACAGGACCTTTAGCCTTAGCAGGCTTGTTCAGATTGATTACAAGAGGAGGAGAAGAAGAACGTAGAGGAGGATTGACTTTGTTACGACGGAGGTCGATAACAAGCGGCTCAGAGGAGGTGAGCTCCCTTTTTTCCTTGTTATGAGATAAATCAATAACAAGTGGCTCAGAAGAGGTGAGCTGCCTTTTTTTCTTGTTACGACGTAAGTCAATAACAAGTGGCTCAGAAGAGGTGAGCTCCCTTTGATCCTAATCATCATCAGTTGATTACTTCTGGACCGACAAGTGAATAGCCAGTGGCTTGGAAGACTGAGGACGAGAAACACGCCCTTTGACAGGTATGATAAGAGTGTCATTAGGTACTGCTTCTTGCTCTTCTTCCGTGTCCAAAGACAGGACAACCTTCATGAATTCATCCTTATACATACGGGCATCGTTGTAGTATACTTTGACGCCTTTGAAAGGATAAAGATCAGCAACCTCCTTTTGCACCTCTCCATTGTCATCGACATATTTGAAACATTGATGAAGAGTCGAAGGAACAATGTTATGCTCATGCAGAAATGGTCTTCCCAACAAAGCATTGTAAGAACAACCATGGTTGTCAATGATGTAGAAGGTCACCTTTGTGCGAAGATTGCCTATTTGGAGTTTTAGGCGAATCTTGCCCGGAGGCTCACTCCTTCCCTGGTTGAACCCGAGAATGGTTGTGATTGTACTGCTTATACCTATCCTTATGAATCGGACAATACTATGCTATTTCCTCTACTTGTATTGGTACTGTTTACTTTATTCGTTGGATTAATAGAAATTCATTTTGATCAAGGAGAACTAGATTTGGATCTTCAGCGCATCCAACATTATCTTCGATATGATACTAAGAGCAGACCCTGGATCTATCAGAATACGATCGACTTTCATCGAGTCGACATATCCCGTATAGTAGAGAGGACGATCGTGCCTATTGTCTTCCATCAGCATGTCATCTTGTGTGAAAGTTATGTTTGGAATTAACTCCAACACACTATGACAATAGAGGCAAGAGACTGGCTCTTCTTTTAGCTTCTTTAGTAGGGCTAAACAGGTTTCTGCCTGCATGAGAGCATCACTCAGAGTTTCCCGAGTCTCTTTAGAGAGGCGCAAGAGCTCGAAGATAGACAGCCGGGCCGGTGTATTGGCCAATTGAGCCAAGATATCAAAATTGTAAGGCTTTTCAAGTCAAGAAGGAGATAACTTCTTCAAAGGTTTGTCGAAGCGGACTTGTTGTTTGCCTTTGTCAGCGACCGTCGGCTTGGGAGGAGTAGATTCTACAACCGGTGAGGATGCAATAGGAATATCCTCAGTAGATGTAGGTTGCACTGGGGCAGGCTCAGAAGAAGAGGCAGGACTCTCTTGAGCTTCGGGTAATCCTTTAGATAGGCTTTCCCTGATCTGGTGCCCAACAAGTTTTCCTCGTCAACTATGGGGTCAAAAGACACCATATTGCAAGTCTTTGTCTTGCCCTTGGAGCGGTATTTCTTCTTGGAGGAAGAGGGAAGTTCGAACTCCGAAGCAAGATCCGGATGAATCTACATAATCTTACCGTTGTCAAGAGACAAGGGGACGAGACCTTCATCTCGTGGAGGAGGGAGATTCTCTATCTCAAGATTAGCTTTGGGGATAGGAATGACACCATATTGTACCATCTACGGTGGAAAGTCACCAAATTGAACTGAGACCATGTTTGCGGTAACAGTCTTCTCGTCTTGTTGCAGAGTGACAACACCAACGTTGACCAGCTCTTGAATTTTGCCTTTGAGCACATAACATGCTCGAGTAGGATGCCCAATGAACCTGTGATAGACACAGTACTTAGGATGATCAGTCTTACCGACTTCATTAGGCTTCTTAGGATCTGGGAGCTGGAGCTTATTGCTTTTGATCAAGCAATCAAAAATGCTTACTATGTCATTCTCGTCAAAAGAGTATTCTACTTTCGGACGAGGTTCCCTTGGTGGAGGTGCTGAAGGAGCAGAAGTGGACGTAGAGGGTGCTACGTTGACCGCCAGAGATTCTTTGTTCTTATTCAAATTGATATTCAAAGTTTCTTTTCCCTTTCAGTTGTTCTGGTGATTGCCACCACCCGATATCTGGTGTTCATCCCGATCGGGGTTAGACATTTGTACCCCTAGCTGCTTGAATTTGTCGGCGCTAACTTCAGCTGCTTTAGCATTGACAATGAAGGATGGCCAGTCTTGGAACTGAGTAGAGCCCGTCCACATGCTAATGATAGGTAGAAGATTGGCCTTGCAGGTGTCTATGGTGACAGCGGTCGGAGTTCCAGAAGGCATTTTCAAAGCTTCCCGGCGGAACCTTTCAATGAAACTCTCAGCAGTTTCATTGTGTCTTTGTTTGATTTTATTGAGGGCTGACATAGTCATGTCGTTGATACCCTCATAGAATCGTTCCAAGAAGATTTGTTTTAGGCCAGAGAAGGAGGTGATACAACCATCGGGCAAGCTTCTGTACCAATCGTATGCTACGCCGGCTAAACAGCCAACGAATAGTCTGGTAAGAAGAGCGTCATTTGGTTGGAGTTGGACTGTCATTACCTCAAAATGGTTGATGAACTGACTGGGAGAAGTGCTGCCATCGAACAACGAGATTGTTGGGATCTTGTACTTCGGAGAAAATGGGACTTCCTTCCATTCAACTCGGTAGGGTTGCTTGATCCCCAACCTTTGCAAATTGTCCTTCTCCTTGAAAGCTTCGAACTGAGTGCGTAGGAGCTTGACAGCTTCATTGGCATCTTCTACTGATGTAGAAGGAGCAGGCTGAATCACGGTGTTGGAAGGAGGAACAGCTTGATAAGCACTATCCCTAGCACCTGACTGACTGGGAGTAGGTTGAATCTGTACAGGAGGTACTTGAGTAGATACTACCCCCAGTCCTGTATTGACAGGCACCGACGATGCTATGATTTTAGGATTTGTAGGAGGTACGGTCGGTGGTACTGTATGCTGGGCCACAATGATGGAATGCATACTTACGACCATCTCAGCCATGGTCTTCAACTTATCTTCTAGTGCAGCTATTCGTTGTTCTTGACTAGCTGAACTGGAAGCATCAGGATCTTCATTGACAACATAAGCCGTCACTTGTCTGGGTACAGTGGAGGATACTATCTGTTCTAAACTTTCACTGTATGCATCGTAGTCGGAGAAAGAATCATCTCCTGAGTGAGAAAGAGGAAGATGACCGAAAGGATCTTGAAGATTCCTTTGACCGATTGTATCTCGGCTTTGGGAACGGGTATGTTGGAATATTCCTTCAGAAGATTCTTAGAGTAGATCCAGATACCGCTGGCTTGGCTTGCGAGGCTTCCCGTGCTTGGAGCACTTCCTACCCCCAATGTCTCTGGAATTCATGTTGACAGAAGCGTACAAAACTTCATCTTCGTCTTCTGACATAGGTTCAGAGTTTGTAAAGTTCAGACGATCGAAGACAGATCATCTAGTTGTCTGACAACAACACTTGATGACCACCTTGTGATTGCAATGGTGTCCAAGTGATTGTACTGGAGATGTTGAGATGTTGTCCCGTTTTTGTTTGAGGTATTCTCGGAGATCGGGAACAGCAACGGGACGAGAAGAAGTTCGGAGGATGTGTTCTTTGACAATATTCGGAACATGGTTCCGATTCTTCAAATGTTATGTCCCTTGAGTGTACAGGGAAGTACTCATTTCATTGGCATAGGTGTCCGAATTCTTGATCCTGGAAGTTTGCTTCTGATGCTGGTTGGTCTTCGGCATTAGCTGTTTGCGTTTCACCGAAGTTGGTCGATTGAGATATGTTCTTAGATCAGCAAACTCACCCCCAGGGGTTTCTGTCTGAGACACTAGTAATTTTCCCTGTCTTGAACGGGAAATCTTGAGAGTTAGGAGATCTTGGAACTCTGCTACCGGAGTAGGCAGAATACCTCTCTGATCAGCACACTTCCCTTTAGCAAAGAGAGGAGAAGAATCTTTATGAAAAAGGGTTCTTGTACTGACTGGTGCCGGAGCACGTTCAGATTGATCTTCAACGGTAAAAACCGAGGAAGACTGAGAAAAGACCAAAGTGCCTTTTCCTTTGTTCTGTGAAGAAAGGGTTAGCTAAAGAGCGTTTCCCTCTGTTGTCTTCCAAGTCATAGGACGAGAAAGTTTGAAAAAAGACCAACGGGCCTTTTCCTTTGTTTTGGGGAGGAGGAGGAATAGCCAAAAGACTGCCCCCTGTGGATTGCACAGGAGCAACAGGGTGCTTAAGAGGAAGAGTAGAACTTTTCTCCTTGCTATGGGAAGAAGAGAGATTAGCCAAAGGGTTGTCTCTCTTGGATTGCGCAGGCATAGCTTGCGCATAGTTTGATGGCGCACTAGCAGATTGCACAGGAGTAACTCTGGCAGAAAGTCTTCTGGCCTCATTCACAGTGATTTGCGCAGCAGGAGTCTTGTTGCCAGAGTACTTGGATTGCACTCTGGTTGCTGGAGTAGTGGACTGCGCAGGCAGAGTGGCAGCCAATTGCGCCAGAGGAACAGGAGTCTTGCACTTTGACAAGGCAACATATGAAGTAGTTTGTGCACTGGCAAGGGAGGCAGCATACTGCGCATGAGCAGTAGTAGTAGACTGAGCAACAGAAGCAGTAGCCTTGGGAACAGAGGCAGTGGACTGCGCAGCAGGCTGAGCAGCAGAAACAGTGGACTGTGCAGTAGTCTTGGGGACCCACACTGGGCGCACTTTGCTTATGGCAGAAGTTGTTACAGTACGAGGGGTGGTCCTGGAGTTGATCATCGCCTCGTAGGCTGTCTGGTTGACCTTTACAACCAGCGTCTTCTGCGTCTTTCCTATAGACGCCACGTCACATTGAGTTGTCACTTCCTCGTCGGAGGAGAAAGTCGTCTCCAGCAGAATTGCCATTTTGTTTGCAAAAACAAAAGTTGATCTTTATTTCAACAAACTTTGTAAGAAGATTACAAGAATTCTGGAAAAGTACAACTATAGGAATCCGGTCTGAGTAACGACCGCTTTATTCCTTGGACGATGTGAACTTTGAAGATGGTAGCCTCTGAAGTTGAAGGAAAAAAGTCTCTGAAGAATGCAGCAGCACTTTGGCAAGGACTCCTGATCTCTGGTGATGATCTCTGATCACAGTATGTATGTATGATCCCCTCTAGGATGGACTTGAAGAGTTCTAGAAATAACTGCTTTTTAGTTATTCTGGACTGCATAAGCTGGATTGCGCTGCATTGGACCGCACAGACTTCAAACTGCGCTGGCAGTTACTTGATCGTGGGCCAACTGTATTCAACTGTATTGGATACATGGCATTATTTGATTGAAATACGCATGATCGTGTACAGACGGTTATCACGTAATGAGTCATTGATGGCATGAAGGCCACGTGTACTTTATTAGTCATATTGATGGAGTGTGCCACCTGAATTGCACTAGCATCTGATTGCGCTATGATGGACCGTGCTGGGATGGATTACGCTGCAGGCAGATTGCGCTGCATGTACAGCTATCCTCGAGCACTGTGCTGCACGATAAACGAACAGTTTCCTCGTTCTCCGTGCTGTCAGTTGTCAGAAGATATGATTCTCTGTCAGGTAATGATGACGATGCCACGTCAGCATGTGCACTTGGATGAGTGCGCAGTTCAGCCTGCGCAATCGAATGGTTGCGCAATCTGTCTTCTGTGCAGTTCACTTGAAGGATGTATAATTTGATTTTGATGACTTTGTTGATGGGTGCAACTTGATTTTTAGGACCTACATTCGCGACACGGATAGGATTGGAGCCCGAGTCATTATCAGTAAGGCTCAATATACTTACTGGTAACGGACTTGTGGGAGTCGATAGAGTGTTTTCCTCGTGTCGGATCGTAGTTAGCGGTAAAGAATTTCCCGCTAGATTGATAGAATTCCCGATGGCCGATTATGATGTGGTCCTTGTGATGGATTGGTTGAGGAACCAGTATGCTAGAATAGACTGCCATATTGGTAGGGTTGTTTTTAGCATTCCAGGAGAGCCAGAGTTTTCATTTTCCAGAGGCGCAGTTGAGCCTTCTCCTCCAGTGTTGCAGATGGCGGTAGCAGCAGTGCAGTTGCCCCGGATAGACGAAGAGTTTCCAGATGTTTTTCTAGAAGAGCTTCCAGGTATGCCGCCGGAACGGGAGATCGAGTTCACCATAGACTTGATTCCCGGGACAGCCCCAGTGTCAGAGAGAGTCTACAGGATGGCGCCTTCAGAGTTGGAGATCTTGTACAAGATGATTGAAGAACTTCGAACCAAGGGATTCATTCGTGCTAGTGGGTCGCCTTTGGGAGCCCCGATGCTTCTTGTGAAAAAGAAGGATGGTACGTCCAGGTTATGTGTTGATTATTGTACCTTGAACTCAGTGACAATCAAGAACAGATATCCTCTCCCGAGGATAGATGACTTGTTTGATCATCTCAAAGGGGCAGCAGTATTCTCGAAGATCGATTTGCGCTCAGGATATCACCAGATCAGAGTCAGAGAGCAGGACATCCCAAAGACAGCTTTTAGGTCTAGGTATGGGCATTGGGAGTTCCTAGTGATGCCATTTGGAGCGACCAATGCGCCGGCTGTATTCAGGGATCTCATAAATCGTATTTTTATGCCTTATTTGGATCAGTTCGTGATTGTGTTTTTGGATGACATCCTGGTCTATAGCAGGAGTGAAGCTGAGCATGAGCAGCATCTCCGTGTGGTTCTTCATATTCTCAGGGAGCACCAGTTGTATGCCAAGTTCCGTAAATGTGAGTTCTGGCTCGATCGCATTTCGTACTTGGGTCACATCATCACCCGAGGAGGAGTAGAAGTGGATCCCCAGAAGATTGTGGCTATTGAGTCGTGGCTAGTGCCCAGCACAGTTGTAGAGGTTCACAGTTTTCTCGGATTGGCCGGCTACTATCAGCGATTTGTTTCAGACTTTGCCCGGATCTCGGCGCCATTGACCCAGTTGACCCGCAAGGATGTGCAGTTTGCTTGGACAGCAAAATATCAGGATCCTTTTGAGAAGTTGAAACGAGGCCTGATAACGGCACCCATTCTCATGCTTCCAGATGGAACCGGAGGATTCTCAGTATATTGTGATGCATCAGGCAGAGACTTAGGATGTGTTCTGATGCAGCATGGGAAGGTAATAGCTTATGTGTCACGGCAACTTCGTGATCGTGAGAGAAATTACCCAACCCATGACTTAGAGCTGGCAGCTGTAGTGTTTGCACTTAAGTTGTGGAGGCACTACTTGTACGGAGATAGGGTGGAGATTTTCATCGACCATAAGAGCCTGAAGTATGTTTTCACCCAGAATGATCTCAACATGCGTCAGAGGAGGTGGCTGGAGCTTCTTGTGGATTATGATGTCAACTTGCAGTATCATCCCGGGAAGGCCAACATTGTTGTAGATGCATTGAGCAGGAGAGCCAGAGTTTATTTCCTAACAGTGCAACCAGAGCTGTTAGCAGATCTTCAGAAGATGGGTATTGAACTTGTTCTTCCTTCCAGTGTAGCATTGATGGCTAGTATGCAAGTTCAGTCCACCATAGTCGAGAGGATCCGGATGGCACAATCAGCAGATTCCAAGCTTCAGCGACTCAGGGCAGAGTGTGAGGCAGGACGAAGACCAGAGTTGTGTATTCATGAAGATGGTACACTTCGACATGGTAAGCGTCTTTGTGTACCCAGTGGAGATATCAGACATGAGATCATGGCAGAGGCTCACAGTTCACAGTATTCCATTCATCCTGGTGGTACGAAGATGTACCGCGATATCCGTCAGCACTTTTGGTGGAATGGCATGAAGAGGAAGATAGCCCGGTTTGTCTCTCGTTGTTTAGTCTGCCAACAAGTTAAGGCTGAACATTAGAGACCTGCTGGACTTCTTCAGCCCTTGGTTAAAGCGCAGTAAGCTGTTCTAGAATAAACAATAAAGGATCTAAGCAGCTAACAATTCTAAAATCACATTTAAAGGTTCATCACAACACAGCATCTAAAAGCGAAGGTAAACAAGTACAGACTTAATAATACATAACCAAAGTATCTAACTGGAGACAAAGTCCAGTATCCAAATATAAGTACAGACCAAAGTCTAAGTCTCAAAACACATGAAAGATAACTAAGCAAGGTTCTCCGCTGGGGCCTCTTCTGGAGCTAAGGCCAGGTCCATGGTAAGTAGGGCATGTATCCTCAGGACTGTCATCTATAATATTTTCAACAGGTCCAATCAGGACAGGAACGAGTACAACCCATCTAGAAAACCCAAGTAAATGACAGAGAACTCTAAAGCAGTTATAGACAGTTTTATTGATAAGCATGACAGTTTTATACATGTAATGATGGCATAGAGAAACAGTAAGATGCAAGAAAAGAAAGGTAACTAAAACAAGAAAAGAATCATGGCAATGAAGACTGTAATAAAAGCTAACTGAACTAGAATAACATGTATGAGTCCAGACAGTATGATATAAGTCAAATGTAATCCCAGTGTGAGTCCAGTCCATATAATCCGATACCAGATGATTTTCGGTACAAGATGAGTCCAACAGTGATCAATGAATCCAGGGTGAGTCCAACTATGATCTAACAGTGTGTTTTAAAATACCGAGGTCGACATGTAAACGGCTGTAGGTATCAGGCACATCTCTCACTGATCAGGCAAGAGATGGCTATGCTTCCGGTAGATTCCTGTGGGAGATTCTGGATTTTGGGTATGTCTACATGTCTTACTCAATATTTCCCCGCCCAACAAGTGAATCCAAAATCGACAAAAGAATCGAGATGAGTCTGGCCAATACATGATGATTCCAGAAATGATTCCGGAATGATTCCAATGACTCCAGTAATAGAGGCCAGCAAGTAAGGTATGTGTCGATACATGAATCCAGAAATATCCATACGTGTTGATACAGAGAATCACATAGAACTAACTAGAACTGAAATACAGTAATTGACAAATAAATGAGAGAACTATCAGAGAATGTACTCGCCTGATACTCTGAAAAGAGTAGTGTAATATTAGATGTCTGTACCAGGGTCACAATGTCCTAAAATAGAGTAATACAGTTATGACATGTCCAAAATGAAAGTAAACGAAAGAACTAATACAATCTATATGATTTCTAAGCCAATCTAGGTCAAAGTCAACTCTAATCAAACATTTTAGTCAAACTAGTCAAGTGGGGACCTAGCATAAAAAGTCTAATGTGGAGTGCCACTATACACAAACTAACTTCCTAGGATCTTTACACTAGTGCGGGGTGAGGTCCAATACGTCTATAACTCAAAACAACACAAAATATTAAAAGTCGTAACTATTCAATAAATAAATCAAACTGTACATTGAGTTCCCAAAATTTTTGAGATAGACAAAAAGATCAATATTATATAAAATAAAGTACCAAAATGATCCTTGTTAATTATAGAAATTTATACTAATTTTTCTGGAATTTATAAACCCTCATAAATATTTATTAAAAATCAGCAAACATAAATATACTAAAAATGAGTTCTTGTTTTCCCATTTTTATAAAATAACAAAAGCACTTATTAAATACTGGAAAATTTATAATAAATTAGCTAAATTAACATAGTATTTAAATACAATTTTTCTCAGATTTTTACAGCAATTAAAATATATATATAAATTCAAAACCAGAAAGTAACAATTTATGGAAAAATAATTAATTATAAATTAAGGATAATACATAATCAAAATCTACAGATGTTGTCGGATAATAAAATAAATATCACCAACGTGTCCAGAACGGTCAAATTAGTTAGGATAGCCTACCCATAAGTCCAATTTGGACACAAGGGCAAAACGGTAATTTTGGGTCAAAATGATGTCCGCCGTTGGACACACTTTGCACCGAAAAACGTGTCAGAATAGAAGTCAACAAAACCTAGCAAATTATATGTCTACAAATCCAGAATGATGATACGAACCCAAAGGTATGTCCGAAATAGGATTCCGATGTGCTGATCTCAAAATGATACGTTGACGCGACACTTGGTATCCGGTTTGCACGAAAATGCGTGTCGGAGCAAATGTCTTCAAAACTCAGCAAATTATATGTCAACGAGTCCAGAATGACGATACGAACTCAACGGTATATCCGAAATTGGATTCCGATGAGCCGATCTCAAAGTGACCCGTTGACTCGAAAAGTGGGACCCGTTTTACACCGAAATGCATGCCAGGGCTCACGTTCTCCAAATCAAACATACTTTATATGAAAACATGCCAGAACGACGCCACGAGTCTACTGGTGGTGTCCGAAATTGAATCCGGAGTCCCAGGTTCAAAAATGGAATTTTACAAGTGTAATTTAAATAATTCGGACGGCCAATTTTGGCGTCGAATTCAACCAACCAAACGTGCTTATAATGAAACGAAACCTAAAGGAGGCAGGAAGAGGGTTATACCAGCTGTGCACCGGAACTGACAGTGTGCAAAACGGAGCTGCGACGACGAAAATACGAACCCGCGAAGTTGGTGTCACGAAACTGTCAAAAAACAGTTCAATTTAAAACGTCTACTTGGTGGCCAGTTTTGAGGTATCAAACGACGTAATTAACGGACGAAAATTGAGGGGAGTGAAGTGCTATATACCGAGATTGCGACGGAGCAAGGAGTTCGCCGATCCAATGGTCGGATCTCCCAGAAAACACGCACGAAGTCGCTGTCCCGAAATATAATTTTTGAAACTTTTCCGCGCGCGCGTCGACGGGATTTCGTTCAAAACGCACAAATCGCCTATGCGTCGCGCCGGGGAGGATGGCGGTGGTCCAGAGGAGTTCGTCGGAGGTCACCGGGACGAGGGGGAGTGGTCGGGGGTGCACGCCGGCCACGTGGTGGCGCACGATGGCGCCCATCCGCGCGTTTACGCGCGCGCGCATGCATGCATGTGGCTGCATGCTACTGCTGCGGCCGCGCTGCCAGCCCTGCGCACACGCGCAGCGGTGGCCGACGGTGGCTGAGGCGGCACGGCGGGGGTCAGGCACGGTGGAAGGTGGTGGTGGTTCGGGTATGGTGGTGGTG
The DNA here is from genome assembly GCA_029216955.1 of Iris pallida. Classification (NCBI taxonomy): domain Eukaryota; kingdom Viridiplantae; phylum Streptophyta; class Magnoliopsida; order Asparagales; family Iridaceae; genus Iris; species Iris pallida. The sequence continues at coordinate 9,662,255 of JANAVB010044620.1, read as the reverse complement.
AAGGGTGGTGCTCTTCACAATGAAGAGGAAGAAGAGAAGAAGAAAAATAAGTTAAAGAAGAAGAAGAAGTGGAGAGGAAGGAGAGAAGTAGGGAGGGTTGTTTGTGTACAGGAGGGGTGTACGTGATGGGAGGGGGATGTCGGCTGGGTGAAGGCTGGAGGAGAGAGAGAGGTGAGGGGGTTGTTTGTGTTGAATGAGAGGGAGAGAGAGGGTGTAATATTAAATAGAGAGAGAGAGATATATGAGAGGGGAGAGGAGAGAGAGAGAATAAGGTCGGTCCAAGGGGGGTTCGGCTGTGAGGTGGAGGGGGGGGTGTAGGTGTTAGTTTGAATAAGAGGAGAGAGAGAGTATATATATATATATATATATATATATATATATATATATATATATATATATAAAGTGGAGAGAGAAAGATATTTTCAAAATGGAAAAATAGAAAAATTATGTAAGGTATTTGGGCAGTCATGAAAGGGTAATGTGGAGCTTGGGTTCGGGTTCGGTCGAGCCGGGTCGGGTCAAAATCGGACCAGGTGCAATAATTAAATTAAAAATAGGGATTTATAATCATGGGTAAATAAATAATATACGGGGACTCCAATAAATGGGACAAAAGTTTCATGTGGGTAGTAGGCTTCATGTGGGCCACGTCCATACTTTGGGTCGACTAGGTTGGATCAATGTCGGGTCCTGAAATTAAATTAGAATTTAAATCAGGTTTTACGGTAGACAATAAATCGGCCTAAATTGAACCGAAAGTTGTGCGAAAGAAATGGAGCACAAAATGGAATGTCTGAGTGGGATACGAAGGTCATGGGTGAAGAGCATCTCGAGTAGATCATTTATGAGAAGTTGGTTCTGAGAAAACGACTGGTCTGGTGCTCCTAAATTAAAAGCCACGGCAACGTGTAAACGACGATCAAAAATAAAAGTGGGAATAATTATTGAATGATTAATCGGTCTAAGTTGACCCGAACTTGCGCGATACAAAAAGAGCACAAGGGAACGATTTCAAGTGGGATACGATATATCAACAGGAAGATAATCTTGCCTACTTCAAAACCCATGAAGAGAGTTTACAGAGATTGGTATCCCTGACGCTCCAGAAGTCAAAGTCATGGAAAGGTACATTAATGATCTAAACAATTAAATAATAATATATTTATCGAAAATAATTCATTCAGAAAAATAAAAATAAACCCTGAAATTCAGGGGGCTTACATCCTACCCACCTTACAAAAATTTCGTCCTCGAAATTAAAAATCATCCAACCGGTCAAACTATAATATGTAGCTGCTCTGGCTACAATACTTAATCTGCTATCCTTGTAATCATCTCTTTTGTTTCTCCTACAAACTTTTTGGTTCCGGTTCAACTAAGTCCTTCTATCATAAACTTCGTCATACATCCTTTAGAATCTTCCATACTAACATGAAACATTTATGTATACCCTAAACTATAGGTCATTCTCCGGGTATGTCTATAAGCCTATAATGCTTAATCATCAATCATATTTCCAACCTTAATTGTAAATACTGGATTTCCTTATCGTATCCTAAGTATCCATATTCTATCAATCCACAGTTCCTTAGCATCATTAGTCGTCAAACCTTTCCTACAGTTTCTTCTTGAAATCATACGTTCAATTCTTATCCTTGGCGTAGAGCCTTCTTCTTTTTACTCAACAAGTCCTCCGAATACAAATTCTCGATTTCAAAACTCCCGATTTATTAATTACCAATGTACATATGTCTTTGTCTCGTTCCTTGTCTTTTTAACTGATATCTTTCCGATCTTGTACGCAATATCATATCTCATTCTAACTTATTCTATATCATTCCACATATCGATCTACCCTCTAATCACATGTAATTAGCTATAGATAACCAACCAAAATTCTACAAATGCTAAATCCTCAAACTGCTAAGCACAAGATTCTAATCCTCAATCCATTAGTCATAACAATATAATATCTCATTATTCTATCTTAGATACCCTATCATCAAGTCATACTATCAATAAAATCGTTCTTAATGGTTTCCAAATCTACTATAGTCAGTCACCCATACTTGTCCTATAAGCTTAATCTAACCAATCCCTACGAAAAGTACTTATCACAAACACACAATACATTTATAGTTATACTACAGGATCAGTCAATAAGGTTTGGCTATTTCGGTCGCCTATGAAGCAGAAGGTAACAAGGCCTAAGACTGGGTTAAGCAATCCATAACAGTGTCCAAACAAGTTAAAGGTCAAGCAAGACAGGAAAGTTTATTGAAATATCTCCAAGAATGGTACAAAGACAACGAGATTTATAACGAGAAGAATTATCCAAGAGGTTAACGAAGAAAAGTTTAGTCAAGTCATAGGAAAGATGGAACACAAAAATAATTATGTCCAAAAGATAACATGAAAGCAATCATGTTGGAGAGTCCTAGAGAACCTATAATCCTAGTTGCAGATGTAGATAGAATGGAGTTAATCAAGACGGGGAAGAATGATGATAAGAATTTATTCTTGCTCATTCGGTCATAACAAAGTGAACCAAGTTGAGATATGATCAGATAACCATACACGTCTTCCTGAAATCATGTTGCCAGAATTCTTGCCACACCAGTAAGCTTAGATGCAATAAACGATAGAGTCATAACTAAGGTATACTCCCTAAAATCATATTATCTAGAATCCTCGCCACGCCAACCGGTGTGGCTGCGAAAAAATCTAAATTCCATAACTAGGATTAGTATATCCGAAATCAGGCTCTATGTTTTTGTCATACCAGCTAATATGGCTGCGATAAATTCTAAACTCCATAACTAAAGCAGACGTTTACCTTATCAGGATATATTATAATTTAATCCACAAAATTTATCACGATGCAAGATCAAAGTTAACAACAAAATCAGAAATTAAATTCAACAACGAATTTAAAGAAGAGCAAATGGAAATAAGTGGAAACTGATTTCTAGATAAGATTAGAGTGAGATTAGAGTGAGATCCTCAGGGGTCATCCCAAGGGTACAAACTTGGTCAAAATTGACCCACTGAAATACAAACAAGAAGCTAATTATAGCTAACGGTCCTATGCTGTGATGAGTTCTCCTATGTTACAATCCTAAAAATCCTCTAGGTGTTCTAAATGTTATTCCTAGTGTTATCAAGTTGTCCTAGATCCTAATTGCAGGCATGCTTGGTACAATAACGTAACCAAACAACTTAAGTCTGGACCTGTATGGGCCGCCAAAAAAATATGTCACGACCCGATACCCAAATTGTTGGGCAGGGCCGAGCCATGTCCAGCCTACGCTTGGTTAAAGCACAGTAAGCTATTCTAGAATAAACAATAAAGGATCTAAGTAGCTAACAATTCTAAAATCACATTTAAAGGTTCATCACAACACAGCATCTAAAAGCGAAGGTAAACAAGTACAGACTTAATAATACATAACCAAAGTATCTAACTGGAGACAAAGTCCAGTATCCAAATATAAGTACAGACCAAAGTCTAAGTCTCAAAACACATGAAAGATAACTAAGCAAGGTTTCCCGCTGGGGCCTCTTCTGGAGCTAAGGCCAGGTCCATGGTAAGTAGGGCATGTATCCTCAGGACTATCATCTGTAATATTTTCAACAGGTCCAATCAGGACAGGAACGAGTACAACCCATCTAGAAAACCCAAGTAAATGACAGAGAACTCTAAAGCAGTTATAGACAGTTTTATTGATGAGCATGACAGTTTTATACAGGTAATGATGGCATAGAGAAACAGTAAGATGCAAGAAAAGAAAGGTAACTAAAACAAGAGAAGAATCATGGCAATGAAGACTGTAATAAAAGCTAACTGAACTAGAATAACATGTATGAGTCCAGACAGTACGATATAAGTCTAATGTAATTCCAGTGTGAGTCCAGTCCATATAATCCGATACCAGATGATTTCCGGTACAAGATGAGTCCAACAGTGATCAATGAATCCAGGGTGAGTCCAACTATGATCTAACAGTGTGTTTTAAAATACAGAGGTCGATATGTAAACGGCTGTAGGTATCAGGCACATCTCTCACTGATCAGACAAGAGATGGCTATGCTTTCGGTAGATTCCTATGGGAGATTCTGGATTTGGGGTATGTCTACATGTCTTACTCAATATTTTCCCGCCCAGCAAGTGAATCCAAAATCGACAAAAGAATCGAGATGAGTCTGGCCAATACATGATGATTCCAGAAATGATTCCGGAATGATTCCAATAACTCCAGTAATAGAGGCCAGCAAGTAAGGTATGTGTCGATATATGAATCCATAAATATCCATACGTGTTGATACAGAGAATCACATAGAACTAACTAGAACTGAAATACAGTAATTGACAAATAAATGAGAGAACTATCAGAGAATGTACTCGCCTGATACTCTGAAAAGAGTAGCGTAATATCAGATGTCTGTACCAGGGTCACAATGTCCTAAAATAGAGTAATACAGTTATTACATGTCCAAAATGAAAGTAAACGAAAGAACTAATACAATCTATATGATTTCTAAGCCAATCTAGGTCAAAGTCAACTCTAATCAAACATTTTAGTCAAACTAGTCAAATGGAGACCTAGCATAAAAAGTCTAATGTGGAGTGCCACTATACACAAACTAACTTCCTAGGATCTTTACACTAGTGCGGGGTGAGGTCCAATACGTCTATAACTCAAAACAACACAAAATATTAAAAGTCGTAACTATTCAATAAATAAATCAAACTGTACATTGAGTTCCAACAATTTTTGAGATAGACAAAAAGATCAATATTATATAAAATAAAGTACCAAAACAATCCTTGTTAATTATAGAAATTTATACTAATTTTTTTGGAATTTATAAACCCTCATAAATATTTATTAAAAATCAGCAAACATAAATATACTGAAAATGAGTTCTGTTTTCCTATTTTTATAAAATACCAAAAGCACTTATTAAATACTGGAAAATTTATAATAAATTAGGTAAATTAACATATTATTTAAATACAATTTTTCTCAGATTTTTACAGCAATTAAAATATATATAAAAATTCAAAACCAGAAAGTAACAATTTATGGAAAAATAATTAATTATAAATTAAGGATAATACATAATCAAAATCTACAGATGTTGTCGGATGATAAAATAAATATCACCAACGTGTCCAGAACGGTCAAATTAGCTAGGATAGCCTACCCATAAGTCCAATTTGGACACAAGTGCAAAACGGTAATTTTGGGTCAAAATGATGTCCGCCGTTGGACACACTTTGCACCAAAAAACGTGTCAGAATAGAAGTCAACAAAATCTAGCAAATTATATGTCTACGAATCCAGAATGATGATACAAACCCAACGGTATGTCCGAAATAGGATTCCGATGTGCCGATCTCAAAATGATACGTTGACGCGACACTTGGTATACGGTTTGCACGGAAATGCGTGCCGGAGCAAATGTCTTCAAAACTCAGCAAATTATATGTCAACGAGTCCAGAATGACGATACGAACTCAACGGTATATCCGGAATTGGATTCCGATGAGCCGATCTCAAAGTGACCCGTTGACTCGAAAAGTGGGACCCGTTTTGCACCGAAATACGTGCCAGGGCTCACGTTCTCCAAATCAAACATACTTTATATGAAAACATGCCAGAACGACGCCACGAGTCTACTGGTGGTGTCAAAAATTGAATCCGGAGTCCCGGGTTCAAAAATGGAATTTTACAAGTGCAATTTAAATAATTCAGACGGCCAACTTTGGCGTCGAATTCAACCAACCAAACGTGCTTATAATGAAACGAAACCTAAAGGAGGCAGGAAGAGGGTTATACCAGCTGTACACCGGAACTGACGGTGCACAAAACGGAGCTGCGACGACGAAGATACGAACCCGCGAAGTTGGTGTCACGAAACTGTCAAAAAATAGTTCAATTTAAAACGTCAACTTGGTGGCCAGTTTTGAGGTATCAAACGACGTAATTAACGGACAAAAATTGAGGGGAGTGAAGTGCTATATACCGAGATTGCGATGGAGCAAGGAGTTCGCCGATCCAACGGTCGGATCTCCCAAAAAATATGCGCGAAGTCGCTGTCCCGAAATACAATTTTTGAAACTTTTTCGCGCGCGCGTCGACGGGATTTCGTTCAAAACGCACAAATCGCCTATGCGTCGCGCCGGGGGAGGATGGCGGTGGTCCAGAGGAGTTCGTCGGAGGTCGCCGGGACGAGGGGGAGTGGTCGGGGGTGCACGCCGGCCACGTGGTGGCGCACGGCGGCGCCCATCCGCGCGTTTGCGCGCGCGCGCATGCATGCCTGCGGCTGCATGCTACTGCTGCGGCCGCGCTGCCAGCCCTGCGCACACGCACGGCGGTGGCCGGCGGTGGCTGAGGCGGCGCGGCGAGGGTCGGGCGCGGTGGAAGGTGGTGGTGGTTCGGGTATGGTGGTGGTGAAGGGTGGTGCTCTTCACAATGAAGAGGAAGAAGAGAAAAAGAAAAATAAGTTAAAGAAGAAGAAGAAGTGGAGAGGAAGGAGAGAAGTAGGGAGGGTTGTTTGTGTACAAGAGGG